>CM014095.1:12828579-12910806 GCA_004119915.2 Collichthys lucidus
CAGCTTGTGAGAGCTGAACGAGCTGGACCCTTAAAGTTCAACATTTGGGACTCGTGCTCATCCACCTTCTTGTTAAGAGATACAGTAAATGAGAAGATGGATACCGCTCCAGATTGGGTTGATATTTAAATAAATCATCGTTCAAGCCTCGCATCAAAATAAAATAAGAAAACTCTGCAGAATTAAGAGCTTATGGTAAAGTGACGACCACACACAGCATTCCTTTAAAGGTTGGAGCTAAATGTGGTTAGGCAAAATCAATGTGTAAAAAAGAGAATGCCAGTGTTTGCATGCTACTGATACTTATACATCTTGATCCTCAGCATATTTTTCACTATTTTATTTACAGCTCAAATGTCCACCAAGAGCTTTTTCACATGCACTTAAAATTTCACACACAATTCACCCAACCACAACTGACTGTATCCAGATAAGTGTATATAAAGATCTCTTAGTCACATCAAATCATCATAATAAAGCCAAGACTCAGATGGCCCTCTGAGTCATTTCTACTGCTCCTTGTAGCCTCAAATAACCTGAAACCTCAGACTCTAATTGGCATGCAACCTAAATTCTTATTAGTTGGCCTCTTTGTCTCCTGTGCTTTTGTGATTACTTGAGAATTGTGGCTCCCAGTGTAACCAATTAAAGCCCTACAAACAAGTATCTGTTGCATCAGGATAGGTCAAAAGTACATTGTTGAACCATACAATAATACCATCATAGTTAATCCACGGGAAATTCTGATGGTATAGAGTTGATGCAGGGAGTGCTTTCTTGAAAACTATTAGGAATATGCGAACCAGTAAGAATACTAATGTGCAAACTCCATTTCACAGCAACTTGCACCAGGTTTTTTAATGTCATTTCATACGCAAATCCCTACCTTTGCATTCATTTGAACTAAAGGGCAGGAAATACATACCATTTAGTGTTATCACTATTATCTCTCCCACTCATAACGAGTTTTCATTTAGAGCAACAGAGAAAATACCACCCACATATTAATTTTAGCAGTGAAAAAGCATTTCGAAAGCAACGTTACCTAGAGAAAAGAGCAAACGGATTAAAAACAGCTCTAATGTGATTTTCCAGAGGCTTTACGAAATGTTCAGCAAACTCTTGTACAGCAACATCCTCAAACACACTCAATACAAATGCAGTTTGGTTCAATCAAAGCTAAATTCCTTGGACTTTCTGGGAACACAAATCATGCTTTTAATTTCCAATAAAAGCAGAACTTCTCATCTTGGCAAGGAGTGTCAAACAGAATAACTTCCCACAGTCCAAACAAACACAAATTGGCCAATTTTATGACAAAAAGAAGATTACGTTTTGACCACAATGCTAAATTTATGGAAGATGGTAGTTGAAACAATACCAAAAATCCCACTACAAAACTTTCCACTGGTAGTATAACTACGTAGCAACCACACAGTTAGATGAAAACATTTAGTCTGTTAAGTTTATGTTCGGAAATTCTACATTGCAGAGAGAAGATGACTAAATGACAATTGACACTACATATAACTAACCAGCATGAAGTCATTTATTATACTAATTGAAAATAATGAGCCATGTTTGGTTTCCAGGCCAATAATAAAAAAAAATCTGTGGACGCTTATAAAGATGAATCTGCTGATTGATTAAAGTGTTGTGTTCTCTAGTGATCAGTCAGTCAGTCAATCTGAATGCCTTTTCACTGACAGTGAAAGAACAGATTAATTACTGTCTGCAATCTCCCCCTCCAACAGATGAAGGTAGCCTTTGTTAGTGTGGAAGTTATTCAGTCTCACCTTAAAATGGGTTGGGACACAGACTTCGACAAAAAAAAAAAAAAAAAAAAAAACTACCTTGTCCAACCTCTACAGTCTGGAGGTTTAATTGCTGTAGATCTAGCCAGCATTATCTGAAAACATCCTATTCACATCAACAAACTGATTCGTGCATTAATGGAATATCATTTAAGAAATATTTAAAAATGTAAAAGTTCAATTTCAATCACCAAAACCTATTCAACAAGTACCCAACTAGCAGGAAATCTGTGGGCTGCCAAACGTCTAACTAGTCAGTCAGTATTCAAAATGGACATAATTTTATCTTTTTCTCATATATTCTAGCATTACATACATTAATATTAAAGTGGTCTTTCACTGGCTAGCAAAATCAGCAGTACCCTGCTCCAGCCCCTTGGATGGATGGATGGATGGATGGATGGACATTAATAGAGCTCAGAGATTCCTATTTAGGTAAGCCCTTGAGCTTTCTTCAAACACCAGTTTCAGCCCTAAATAGTCCTCGACCAACCCAAAGATTAATGTTGGAAGTTAATGGCACAATTTTAATGACATTCTTCCATTGATACTCATGGTCTATAGTCAGTCACCCCATAGATCTTCTACCTGCAACATACTGAGCACATTCACGACCCCCAAAGGATGAGCCATCTCCATGTCGAACATTTAGTGAGGTTTTCTCAGCCTTTATTAGGTCAGGTTGACTGTATACATGTGAAACATTAAGTTCTGATGGAAAATACTCATGTGAGTACATGGGTTTTACTTGTCCTTACTTCATAGGGAGTTCACCACTTGACTCAATGTTTAATGGCTTAAAGTGTAGCCTTTACCTAAATCCTTCCTTAACATTTAAAACCTGCAGAAACCTTGAGCTTCTGCAGGAGTGACCTGCCAAGAGGGAAAACTTCTCTCTATGAAAATTTTACGTAACGATGTCCATACGTGTGTGTATCTGTGTGTGTGTGTGTGTGTGTGTGTGGCAGGTTGTGCTGTACTGTATGCCATTAGGAGACCTCAACATGTGGCAGCAGTTAGGGGAATGAGTGTAGTTTTACTGGTGTGTAGAAATGGATATCCACCCTGCACCCCCTCCACATCTCCGTCTCTTTGGGCGAACACTTCACCACTCTCTTTGGGACCCACAAAGCCTCCGAACAATAGACGCAGTGTACTCAGGACTGTCACGGAAATCACCGCTGCGAGAGCTCTCCTGTGTGTGTGTGTGTGTGTGTGTGTGTGTGTGTGTGTGTGTGTGTGTGTGTCTCCTTTGTAAACATAAGGGTTGCACCTTCCACGCATACGTTTGCATGTGAAAATGGCATCTGTATGTTCATTTCTATATGCATGCAGGTTTGTTTGGCTGTGTGAGCAGACGGGTGCCATTTCTCAGAGAGAACTGAAGACACATTCTTTGAGCAGTGGGCGGCACAGAGGAAGCAGAGGGGCTTTCAGATGGTATGACAAGGTCGCTGTTTAACTTGGAGAGTCCTGACTGTTTATTTCTGTCGAACCTGTGGCAAGCTGGCAACACTCTCTGAAATGAACCTGGAGGACCGCTGGGAGGAAAACTGAGCCTAGGGTATGAATGGGAAGTTGGTCAAAGAGGTAGACAGAGACAGAAAGAGACGAAGAGCTCACGCACCAAAAATTTTTAGAGTCTAACTGAAGGAAAACAAACCACACTAAGAGGCCAGAGAGTCATAACTGTCATGACTCCATGACTGCATGTCTCTGAAGAACAGTTGACAAACCTCTGGATTAAACACACTCACCATATGTTGGGTTTGTATTTGTGTGTATTAATGTGTTTCCACTGATGTGTGCAAATGCACGGCACATACAAAAGACTGCGTGTGTGTGTAATATGTGTGTAACATATACAGAAAAACCACAGCACACTTTATCGAGCTACACTGGAGATGCGGTCACATAAGCTACAGTAAGGAGGTTTTGGCTGACACACACACAAATGTTTCATCAGGTCAGATTACAAACTGCAGTTTGTACGATGACAGAAACGAGTGGTGTGTCACAGCTAGATTTAAAAAACTGTTTCAAGCACGTGGACAATGGCTGCACCTTTTCATCACCTCGACCAAAGCACACACAACTAAAATAACATTTCTGTGGCTGATGGAGTCATCAGGATTCAAGCGGTTACTCTTCTGAAGGAAAAATACTGAATACTGCTGTAGCCCAGTTAATAAAAATCAAACAAAGAGTACCATAATAACAATTATCCTTATTTATTACAGTAGAATGTATGTTTCCTGCTTTAAGACTACGTTTTCTGAATTTTACCACACAGTAAAAATGATTGACATATGAGGATAGACAAGTAAGTAAGTATTTTTTTCATTTATCTGCCAAAGAAAGAAAATTTAAATTCAAAAGATCCCACAATCGTTTTCCCCTAGTGTCCATTGTTACTTATTGTCTAATAACTTTCTGAGAGCATAGCTCATTTACTGCTGCGGGTTATCACTTTTAAAGTTAAGCTGCATTTACAATACACAGTCGTGGATCTTGTCCCCCATCACTTATACTGGATTTCTTTTAGGACACAAGGAATTACTGTAACTCATGCATATGAGCGGGTGAAACTTAAAAAAAATATGAATCTGTACTTTTCCACGATGTACAGGTGTAATTGCCATTGGCCTCAAGGAATAGACAGTTCTGTTGCTACACATGACCAGACATGTTCTTTTTTTTATTACCATAACAAACAAGCGAACAAACACAAGAGAAAGCGCTTGAAGGCCTATTGTCTTTGTTTTTACCACTTTTCTAGTGAAAAATACTCCTAGAAGTGAAGAGTCATCCTGTAATAGAGCTCTAAACTTTTACTGCACTTATAAATCTGTCTCTGCATACTCCCAAGTCTTGACTTGCTGATTGATAGCAGCTTTTTTGTCCTCATGCAATCCGTTTGTTATGAACAAACCATATTCATTTCCGTATTTGTGTGTGTGTGTGTGTGTGTGTGTGTGTGTGTGTGTGTGCAGGAGCTTGTGAAACTAAGAGGAACTCTGTCATTTATTTGTTTCAGGACCCAAAACAAGCTGAGCGTTGTCCAGTCGCGGGCCTCCAGCCAGAGTGCTTCCTTTACTCGCCAGGCTTTATTGTTCTTCAGGCCCTCTCTGCGCAGCAGGAGGATGTTGTCTGTTTCTTCATTCTCTTACCAACCCCTCTCGATGAACACACACACACACACATTTACACAAACACACTGCGAGTACAGACAAACACACACCATTCATGTGGGAAAGAATGGGCCCAGTCTGGATTAGGCTATTCCCCTGCGTAACACTAGACAAGGCATTCAATATCTCCAGCCTTCTCTGTCCAAACAGTGTCTTGGCACAGGCTGAGTGGAGGGCTGGAAAATCCCAGAGCTGCTGTTGAGTTTTTGGTGTGACCCGCTCTTTTATTCTAACGACTCTATAAATGCTTACAGACCCTCAACTTGGCCCATCCCGAAGAAGGATCTCAAGAAAGCTGCGTTATGCAAACACACAGACATTATGTACACATGACGCCAGTGGTGGAAGAAGTACTCTGATCATTTATTGAAGTATTGGACTGTGGAAATACTCCACCACGAGTAAAAGTCATTCAACATCTCGTATGTAGCAAAGTATCAAAAGTAAACGTACTTCAGTAAAGTTTTCCCCTGTCATTGTTTTACTGCGATGTTTTGGATTCATATTCATGTTTGTTGCATTTACAGCTGTATATGTCAAAGGTTGAGGTCATTTGAACTTCTTTTTATGTCGATGCATTTTCCCACTAATCTAATCTTATTTATTTTAAGAAGTGGGAGGAACACTTGATCGTCTGGGAAAATCCAAATTAAAAATCACAGAATTTGGAGATTTGGTGGGTTTTCACTGTGAACAACTATAATCTGAAAAGTAACTAAAGCTGTCAGAAGTACAATATCTGCCTCTGATCTGCAGTGCAGCAAAGTAGTATAAAGCACACTAGCTGGTACATTCCACAACAGGAACTGCACAAACATATAAGAAAGAACCTTGCAGAGGTGAATAAACAACAAAACACATGTTCAAACTATCTGTTCTTTCATTGTGTCCACTTTTCTCACCAGGAGTCGAGCAGTGGCAGCTGGGAAAGAGACAGCTGGGACTCCTTAGTCTTGCTCCTCTGTTTCTACACACACACACACACACACACACTCACACACACACACACACACACACGCACAGACATACACAGGGGGATTGAAAAATGAGAGCCAGGCTCTTGGTATTAAAGAATCACATGACACACACACGCACATAAAAACATAATTTCTCATGCGCCCTGGAAAGAAAACTATCAGTGATGTGGGAGGAAGAATTAAAAGGAGGGGAGAGGTGGAGGAGAAAGAAAGCAGTTCAGTAGAGTTTATAGGCGAGGCAACAGGCTTGACAGTTTTTTCTCCCTCCTCCATCTATTGTTTCTGCGAGCGCTGTGAGGCTAATAGAGGCTATCAAAGCACTCAGAGGCCCTCACCTTGTTGAAGTGTGTGCAGCCACTTAGCCCGAGCGCCGACCAGCTTTAGAAACTCAGAGGAAGACAAATAAAAAGGAGCCTAAGTTAAAAAAAGAGAAAGAAAAATCAGTATTTGAGTTTTTCTTCTGCTCCACATCCCCTCCCCTTTCTTCCCCTACCTCCAACATCTGGAAAATCATCATCTGGCAGCTCACAGTGGAAGCAACTGAAGCCAGTTAGATGCTGTCTGACTTTTTTTTCTTTTTCCCTCCCCTCCCGCTTTTTCTCTTTCAGCACCTCTGGATTCCTTGTGTATCTTTTTCCACTCGCGCTTTAACAGTTTCACCTCTTTGCATGTTTCCTGAGCCCTCCGCGCTTTTTCTGTTGAAGTTTTTGTTGGATGATTTCGATGATTCTCGCCTTCCTTTCTCCCAAATGTCCTTTCCTGTTTTAAGAAAGTCAATCAAAAACATCTTTCTTCTTTTATTTCTTCACCTCTAGAGTCCGCCACATTGTAGTTTCTACCATTGCCAGTACAGACAAACCAAACGCTGGCTTTAGATAAGGCCTTTTCGCGGTCCGCCTTTAAACTTCAAGTGTGTAGTATTTAGTGGCATCTTGCGGTGAGGTTGCAAGCTATCTGAATACCCCTCACCTCACCTGCTCCTTCCGAGCATGTAGATGAACTTGCACTGCAAAACTCAAAAGGCCCTATCTGATGTTTGGGTTATCTTTTCTGGGCTACTGTAGAAGAAGATAGTGGTGCAAAATGGCAGACTGTGTGAAAGAGGACCTCCTCCCTCAATATATATACTGTAAAGGCCTGATTCTAAAACTCATGAAAAATTATTATTAATTAATTTATTATTATTTTTAGGTGATAATACGCTAGTGGAAACATAGATACATCTTACATAGTGGAGTTTTAACACGTTATATCTTGTTTGTTTAATGCACACAAAAACTAAATTATTTTTTATATAGTATTACATAGTATTTTATAACCACTTGGCCACAGTGGTGGCTGGCACTGACAAATTACCACTTTACACAAGTCATGTATGTGCAAATAGTTTGTCTGTTTACACACCCAACTGACACAGAGCTACATTAGCATCTTATTTGCAGTCAAATTGGTGTTGGGAACATTCAGTGGGTTTATCAGAGCTTTTTTCCCGCTAGTCTGGGTGAGAGTGAACCAAAAGTTGAGGACTGTAAGACCGAAACAACGAAAGAAGCTAAAACAGCCTATAAAATATATAAGAAAAAGTGTGGGCTTTGTCATTATGTATAACCCCTTTCATATTACACACACCTGGTGAGTAAAGATTCGAGTAAAGATCGGTGCAGCTTTTTAAGCAGTTAACCATCAACGTAGGTCGTTTTCATGGAACAAAGAAAGGAAAGAGAATTCCATCATGACGAGGAATTGCACTGATTTTTTTTGTCTTGTTGGACACAAACAAGTTCATAGTTTAATTTCAAGTATTCGAAGTATAACAACACACAGAACACTGTGTCCTTTTAACCAAAAAATGTGCTCGAATTTCTCCAGACCTTCGTGAGTTTTACTAGATGCACGTTACAGAAGATTAACTCCAAACAAACTGCTGTTGCTTCACTTTCCTTTTTTTCCTGGAAGTATCCCACCGTATACAGAGAATTTAGAGAGACAAAATATGTAACAGCTGGATAACTGGGTGTGTAGATACAGCAATGAAACAACAGCCAGTCATGTCACGAACTCTGTAGGTCTCTGAAGGGATGTGTCGTACCACCGTCTTGTCAAATGCTGGGGCAAGAAAATCTAGATTTGAGTAGTGAATTCAATGTGACTAAGTGCCCAGAGATACACTTCTGCTACTCCAAACATCACAGATAGGATTTTCTTTTCAAACCCAAACTTAATAAATGATCCAGTAATTAGAACATATCGCATAAATAGTTAATTTCACATCCTTTCTTCTTTTCTCCTTTAAAGGCTCTTTTCTATAATCATTATTAATCATAATTACCCATCTTCTTCTTTCCAGCCAATCTGTCTCTCTCAGCTCTCTCTGTTTTTGTTTGATTTGGCCAATGACGTGCTGTGAACGCGATCCTCCCCAGTAAAGCCAGTCATGGTTGACCACTTTGACTCCCCTAACTGGAGCGAAGCAAAGCAGAGCAGCCAAATCTGGCAAACGGTTCTCACATCTGGTTTGTGTATCAGCTCCTTTGCACGGCCGTCTACCACAGAGTCTGATAGCATACCTCGGAGACATGAGATGAGATGAGCTCCAGACGCTCCACTCAAGGGAAGCCGTGCGAGATGATGGTGATCAAGTTCACGTTCAGAGGTCAGACAGACAAGGCAGGAAGTGTCACTCACTGACAAAACGTCAGATAGCGAAGAAGCTGTATGTTTTATTGGGGCTAAGAACTTTCTGGTGTTCTTTGATTTTTTATGTGCTACCGCAGCGTCTAGAAAGAGAGCTAGAGGTAAAAGAAGAAAAAAAAGAACAGTTGTTTTTATAGGTTTTAATCTTCTACAAAAAAAGTAGAGATGAAGTAAATGTGAAGGCCTTGGGTCTTTAAAGTAAGATATCAAACAGTTTAGCAATCCCATTAAACAAAAGTGAGACCAGACAAGTGTCATTAATATCAAATGAGACATTTCAGACCTGTTTAGATTAAGTTAAAGTATCACAATGGTATGATGATAAAAAAAATGTATCATGCAGAAAAAAGACAAAAAGCAGAAGTTAGCAGAGTTTGGACCTTGTGTGGGAAGAGTTACATGTAATGTAACACTGCCCTCTTGTGTCAAACCTGTATTCTACACATTGGGGATAATGAAGCATTTGTATGTGGGTATCAGGATCTCGTTTTGATGGTATAACACAGCATTCACTGCCATTAAATGTCTGGAAATTGTTCACTCTGATATACTGTTTTCATCAATTGCTTCTCGAAACACAGTGAAATTCTGGTATTTTTTTGTTCTCATGCTGATTTTAAAAGCACGAATATCTTGACTGATCCACAGTTAGCCTTAGTGACCATGGATTAAACTTCCTTTCTAATTAACTGTTGGACTCTGTGAGTCGGTTACAGTGAAAAGAGGTACAAGGTGATTGTGATACAAGGTGTAGTGGTTTTATTGGTACCATCCATCCTGCCCTACTGTTTTTCTGTGCATAAAGTATTCTGATCATTTTCTTGTACTGCATGACATAGGGTTAAGATTAAGATTAGAGACACATTTCTTCAGGCTTTAATTATAGAATTGTGATGAATTACAACGACTAACCTACTAATACTGTCGAAACCCCGACGACATTTAGAGAACTTTTGTCACATTTGTGGAGATAGCGGCTGTTTTATTATCTGGATGAATTCATTCCTTTCAAATGAATCTAAATCATTTGATAAGATGAACACAGTTTGATTACATGTAACCAAAGCATTTAAATCACAATCGTAGCCTGGCACAGTACATATCTGCAAACTCTCAAACAGACGACACACTCACTTATTTTGAATTTGATGCATTGTCTGAGACAGTGTTTCTCAATCCTGGAACTCGGGGACCACTGCCCTGCATGTTTTAAATGTTTCCTGCTCCAACACACCTGATTCAAATGAGTGGCTTGTTATCAGGCCACAAGCTGATCATTTGAAACCAGGATTGAGAAACACTGGTCTAAGACAATTTCAATCAGCCAGGTTATTACTATTAATTACAGTATACTAAATTCATCCATTAAAAGTTCTGATAATATAATAGGGCAATCAATTAGAAAAAATAGAGAACAATTGTTATTCTCATCTATGTCGGAACAAATGGAAAAAAATACTTTTTATTTGTTTTTTTGTCTTTCATGTCACAGAAACACATCACTAAAAACAAAAATGCGACAATCAGGTTAGCTATTTCAAATATGTTTTTTATTCCATGCAAAAGAATCCAGTAATCCGGTAATCATTGTCATGTTATGAAAAAATTTGACACATTTTTTGTTAAGAATAGGCAACATAAGACTTTTCTAAAATAGTTTTATATCTACATAAACTTTCAAACCCACTCAAACATACAGCCATTCTTACCACATTCTGAACCTACTGTTGATCACAAACTAATGTGTACCGTACATTTTTGTTCTACATGAGGCACTGGCACAACGTCTGAATGCTCCATGCGGTCCTGCTTTAGCAAACAGCAGTGGTAGGAAAAACACGTTTTTCTATTTGGTATCAAAGCAAAACACTTTTGACCCTGGATACAACGTCAAAATAAATGATTCTTACACCATGTTCCTCTCGTTGTTTTGGCTAAACTTCGTTGTTTGAGACATGGACTGTGCAGCATAATTGATAACATTCAAGTTTTTTCTGCTTTTGGCAAAGAAATTTAGAAAATAAAAAAACTTGTTTAATAATCTTTGGTTGATACAATTTTATAAAGTGTTTAAAAGCTTAGAGTCACGGGTTAGTTGTTTGGGATTAATCCTCAATGGGACTTTTTATTGTCACCGTTAATGGCTGTTGCAGGTTCGTTAGCAGGTAATTACTAATACAAATGTAAAGGCTGTTTTTGGCTCCAGTAAAGAACAAAATTAATTCTACTACAAAATAAGAAAAACTTGATATCCGTTAAAGAAAAACACAAAAAAAGCCTTGAGACATTCTCAAGCGTAAAATCTCTTGATTTGTTTTTTCAGAGGTCATTCTGTTCTGGAGCTTGTGGTAAGGTAGTCAAGGGCACTTCAGGGTGGAGGAACCGTGACTGGACTGACAGTCAGTACGCTGCTCCAGACAGGTTAACTAGACCCGTTAAGGTCGTCACCGTGATTGGCAATCTTTACTACCTGTTCTCAGGTCTGGTTTAAGTGACACCAGTGACTGTGCAAGATAATCGAACAAAATGAAGTTAGATATGTGGGGACCCGCATAAAAATAAGGCTAATGAATTGAAATATTCAAACTGCCACCATGCTGTGCCTGAACTTAAAGAAATTAGATCAGCTGTTTTTCTCCTTTTTCAGCTCAAAGATACAAAGAAAAGAACCGTGACCGTATTCACAAAACACGGATGCTTCGTCTGTGTTTTTAAGACTCTTGTGGTAAACTTATATATGATATATATCGTAGCACTCTACTGGTTATTAATGTCAAGTATTCAATCTTGAACAACAACACTAATGTGCAGCACCATTTGATTGTTGATTTTGGATATCGAAGTTCAGAGAGGTGGGAAGCAGAGACAAAAACAAACACACGGCACAATGTGAAGATACCAGATGTGGGCTAAATAGTGGTCCAGCACATTTGGAATATATTTTTCAAACTCAGTTTGACCGTTTAAGACTGTTACTATTTGGGGATTTAAGGAACACACTGTTTTTTAAGTCCAAATCAGTGTCAACCAATTGTTCCTAGTGAGGTACGAGTGACTCTGTTGCTTTTATAGCATACACGATCTTAAAATGATCAGAGAAAATGACTTGAAGATGAATTTCAACTTTCCAGGCAATAAAAAAAAGACAAAATGTTCATAATAATGCCACCTATCAACCGGCATTGCCACCCTGTATGCCCATGTATTAACACTAACGGGGTAATTTTAGTGCTCATGTGATCATCATTTGATAAAGTGAATCTAAATCTAAAAGGTTTTGTGTACTTTCCAGCATTCATAAAAAAAGGGGGTTACTTCCTTTACAAGAAATCTAAGATGAAATATTTTGGAAACATGGTTCAGATAGAGATTTTGCCCATATCTGGAGGAGCATGTTGGGACTTAAACAGGACAAAGAGCTATTGTTTTCCTAGCAATGTGTGTGTAGTAAGTAGGGCTCTCAGGCTGTCTTCTTACAGACGTGGATGAAGTAGCACGGGGCTTTGGTCTGGCCGGGGACATAGGTGTTGAAATCTCCGTAGACGCTGTGCTCCAATTTGCCGTTGAAGGCCTCGTTCAGCAAAGCTTTGAAATTCTCCAGACGATGAGGGTAGTAGGACAAACGGAATTTACTGGGGAGGACAAAAAAGAGAACGCACACATAAGAATTCCTCCAAACACTAAATAAAAGGTACTTTTTATTGTGTCTAACACGTCTGGTGTCTATTGACCTTGACCGCGAGGGATCTCAAAAGCGTTATACAAAGAGTCTTCACAACAGCCCAGACTGTGACAAATGTGCAAACCGCTCCACAAACACTAAAGACAAACCCTTTAAAGGCATTTAAACAATATTACAATATTAACCCAAATTTCATGGTGGAAGCTAGTAAACTTTGATGTATGTCAGATTTTCATATAACTTTTGACTGAACTTGATGAAATACTTTAATTTTTTTCCAAGTATTTATTTCACTGCATTAGCCAAAAAAGTGTATTGTGAATGTATTCAATCAAGAGATAAAAAATAAGAAAATGTATATTTTATCAAGGATTTTAGTTTAAACAGCTGTGGTTTAAACCATAGTATTCCAGTGAGGGGTTTCCTACCATGACAGGACAGCACTTTCATGCTGCCATGACTGTTCTGTGCTCCGTTTTCAGAGCACTGACCTACCTGACCTCAGGAAGATTGTGGATGGTGGCTTGGGGCACATGGATGGTGTAGTCCAGAGTGATCATATGGGGCTTGCTGTTGACCCACAGCACTGAGGTGGAGATGTCCTGAGTTAGATCACTCTGCAACACAACAAACGCACATTTATGACAAGCGTGTTGATAAGTAATAAGCACAAATAAAATAAAATAAAAAAGCGAGAACCAGGAAGTTGCTCTTACTGTTGCTGAGTACAGAGTTGGACCACAAGAGCAGACTGTGGGACTAAAAAGGCATCATAAGTGGATTTTGCTGTCGCATGCGACTGTTGACTTAGTATTCATATTTAGTCCTTCCAGCTGGATAGTTCTTTCTTTGGCTGGATTAAAGAATATAGAACTTGTCTGGAGGAAAATGAATAATAAATCAAATATGGCTCATTGCTATTGGCACCTTCTGTCATGTCTTTATATTTCTTTATTACATCTTTTAGTTTTTAGATTAGAATAAGAAAAGATACAGGATTGGCTGTTTAATTCAACTTTATATGTCCGATATCAAACATATGCTGTCATGGTACTACATCACATTAGAAAATATAGTCATTTAGCAGTGATGTACACGCTACACATTATCTTAAGTAGGATATGTATACATGAAATTATTTTCCCATCTTCACAAATGGTCTTTTTCCCCTCAGTGCTTTTCACATCATCTGTTTTTCTCTGTATTTGCCAAGAAAAGTTGACGATTACACGCACATTTCCTTCTGTTTCTCTGGGGCCAATTCCATTGTAAATCTCATAATATCCTGCAGGCTCTGAATAGAGATTTAGGTCTTAAACTCAGCTGCTGCTAGGGATGGTGTAAATAAACCACTCATGAACAATACTGTCTGTCCAACGCCTAACGTAGAGCCAGATATAATGCAGAAAGTTGGACAAAAGAAAATCGTCTTTTTATGAAACACTGATGCTGATGCTTTTGTCCTACTTTGACTTAGCTTGTAATGCATTTTACTTTTCTTGGGGAATCACTCCAAAATTTAGTGTGTTGGAAAAGAACATGGTCACAATGGTTGAGAAATGTACCAGTAGATTCTTGGTGTTTTACTGTTGAGGCACTAGGACACCCTCTAAAAACATGCACAATCAATCAGTTCTTTACGTAACAGATACTACACTGAAATAAACAAATGCAGTCTTTCTTGCACCGTTGGCCTGAGGATCATGTGGACAGCCATGTGATTTTCCTGGAAACACATGGAGCCACCAACTGATTCTTTTCATTTGACAGAAAGGAGCTTCACTGCGTGGGATCCCACTCTGGCTTCCCACCAACACAATACAACATGTTTTACTCGAGCTATACACGCGCAAGTAGATGTATTGCAAGCGTTATAATATGTAACATGGATTAGAAAGATTGCAGAAGAAATTTGGATACATGGATTACACTTGGATGTTTTACATAGTTATCCAATTAAACAATAATTACCGTTATTAAGTTAATTACCTTATAGTAGATATTTTTGCCTTGTGGCGCCCGGCCGGTCTCCAGGATGTAGTCGTAATTACGGTGGTCAATAATCAGGATGCCACCCGGTCTGACCATACTGGCAATGTTCTGAAGGGCCAACTTTTGGTCACTCTGGTCCCCTAAGAGCAAGACAACATCATTAACGGGGAAGGGAGCCCCATATATCTTTGTTGATTATTGTGATTCAGAATCTAGAGAAAAGTTTTTAATCTTAATGACAAAATTCAAGAACAATATAAAAATAGAAAAAAAAGGAAGAAATGGATCTGTCCCTTTGTCTCTAACATACCTTTAAAGTCTGGTAAATGGGCGAATGAGTTGCCAAGGCAGATAACGGCATCAAATCCAGCCCCTGGTTTCTGAATATCGTCTGGCAGCGTCAACCAGTTGGCCTCTTCAATCACTGAGGATGAACAGGAAAAATTGTAAAACATAAAAAAACATGAGGACGTCACATGATGAACTCTGCAGGAGTTCAGTGTGAAAATACACAGACTTAAAATGTCACACTCGGCTCTGAGCATTTTAATTTGACGATTTAATCTCAACAGAATGAAAGATGACGTACCCCACTGGTCAAATGCTGGTTCTTTTCTCCTCTCCCATCTTGATTTCAGTGCATATTTGAGCATTTTGTCGCTGGCGTCCACACTCACCATATTAAACCCCTCCTCCACCAGCATAATGGAGTCAACTCTGCAAAAAAATCATTTAAAAACATGCTCTTTAAATTCTCTTTAAATACAAGCACTAACCATTGATGGCTTTACGTCTCAACAGATGATCTTTATGTGTGCTTTTACACTCATTCTGGCTGGAAAATGTGTAAAATATACCAACATTACTGTCATCTACCCATCCTCATCTTCAACCAGCAGTGCAGCTTGTTCAGAGTAAGTGAGGTTTAACAGCTATAAAGAGATGTTAGAGATTTTATAGGTAGTACCTCCACATGCTTAAAGCCTGGCATTAACACAGGCCCAAAAACCCTCTTCTGTTTCTCTTTCCAAACAGTAACTAGTTGTGAGTTAATGTTCAACAACGGGAAAATTCTAATTTATGCGTGATGCATGTAAAAAAAGAGGCACAGTGCAATCATTAATAACATCTGTGTAACTTCAAGATAATCTACAACTGCAAACAACAATGGAAGAAATGACAAAAAGCTAGTGCATATCTGTCCAGAGGGATGTCGCTCTTCATTCCCTGTTAAGAGGATAACTGAGGGTGTAAGAACAGGCCGTGTTGAATGTTCAGATTGGGATTTTGAGCTATATATATATTAATAAAAGAAAATAAATTTGATAACAGTCTGTATGCAGTGAGATCAAACGAACCAACAAAAAACAATTGCAGCTCAAATTAAATCCTGTAATTGAGGTTAAGGCAACATTTTTCAAAAGCTTCAATTCACTAAATCAGAAGGCAGAAAGAAAAAATTAATCCTCTAAAAAAGTTCAAACAAAGGTAAATCATATGAATGTTATAATGATTAAATCCTTAATCGAAGAAAAGCTCTGCGGCTTAGCCTGCTCTTGTACAAGTTGCCTTTAAATCTAAAGACAGAACAACTGGAAATCCTGGCATCACATGCACATTTAGACAGCCAAAAATAGTGAGGCCATTTGTAACCTCATTCCAATACGAGCGGCGTGTTTACATCTCCCCAGATGGCCGTGCTACACACACTATGTAATGGGGTCAGAGTCTGTGTGCTGATTCTCTCCACACTGGATGAACATATACCAGCAGTCAGTGCTCAGAGAGATAAAGAAGCTTAACAATGTTTCCTTTTGAAAATTAGGTTATGATAAAGATTATTAACTATTCAATAGATGCCAGCTAATCAGAAGTGGCTGTAATAAATGAAGTAAATCAGCCAACATGCCAAATGATTAAATAAATACGATACTTCTTGTCAATGGCCCTGATGCTCTCTCAGAGCACAGATACACTATCAGCAGGGGCAAACAGACTGCAGGGAACCAGTCAAAACTCCCTGCAGTGACCCAGATCCAGCTTATCAACCACTGACCCCCTACACACACTCCACAGCACAGACATTACAGTTACTGACTTACAGTTGACTTGTTTAGGCCATATAAGCCTTCTTAGCTGTACCACAAAAACGCCTTTAATCAACATGTCTGAGCCTGTGGTCCCAGTCACTGACTGCTGCTGGCACAGTGGCTGGTGCAACTCGGCACAATTCATTCATCGCTCTCTTGTCTAATCCCGGATTTTTTGTCTGAGTTAAACGGGTCAGAAATTTCAGGAAAGTCAAACTAAACTTCCTGAGCTTAAATTTACTTTACCATCAGGGTTCCCACACCTTTTTCATGAACATAATTCAAGCACTTTTCAAGCACCTTCAAGCACCAGTTTTTCCATTTTTCCAGCACCTTTAAATAGGTAGCCTACTAGTTGTGTTTGCCATGATGGTCATGGGAAGTGCAGCGGTGCCACTGTATATATACATAATATATATATGTATAATATGTATATATACATAATAATATGGGTCTAATTAGCATTATTTCATATGGTGGTAGATTGACTGTTTGGATTTTTACTAATTGTGAAATTTCAAGCATTTTCAAGCACTTCACAAAAAATTCAAGTGTTTTCACAACCTTGAAAACACTAAATTGAAATTCAAGCATTTTCAAGGAATTCAAGCACCCGTGGGAACCCTGTACCATAGAACAAAACTGACTTTTTGCATCATATTTTTTTGCATCGCGCATTATCTGAATCTGCGCAACAAAATAAAATGATGATTTTTACACAGGTTGAATCTCCACAGCTCTATGAAACATAAACAACAAAAAGCTAGATTTACATCTTACAAAATTAGACCCTGCTATGAAGGTGCATAAGAATAGTGCACTTTCAAAATGGCCACACCCATTCACAAAGTTGGGAGAGCATTGATGTGCAACATGTAATACTTCACATCTTGCACAACAAACCGAGCACTGGGTGCAGTCTTCAATTCATTTAATAGAAATGTGTCATGATTTGACATTGCAGCTTCTGAAAATATATATATTTATCTCATCTCACTAACTGCAACAAATATACTGTAGCTAGGAAGATTTTATTAAAATAATGCAGACTGGATTGCAGAATCAATGCCGAATTAAACACTGAGTTGTGCAATTATATGAAAGGCATAAAGGTTTGGATTAGGAGTGTTAGATTCGCTGATACGCGAGTGTATTCATTAAATTGAGCAAAGATTTAAGGGACATTGGTGGGACCTTCACATGAGCTGAGAGCTCTAACAACCTGCATGATATTTACCCCGTTCCGCAGGCTACATCTAGCACTTTCTTCACCCCTTGCTCTCTCAGCAAAGACAGCACCCAGCTTTTGTATTCCTGCGTCCTGCTCTGCGTGTCTCCGATGTACAGCTCCCAGACCTTCGCTGCTTTGCCGTCGGCATATTGATCAGGAAGACCCTCGGCGGCCACACCGAGAGAGCGGGTCCTAAACACGCTGTCCACCGACATGCTGCTGACACGGCTTTAAAATATTGGTGACGACGAGCTACTTCTCTAACGGGTCCCTGCTCCACATGCTAGCCGGAAGTGTCGCTTGTTGTTATTTATACGAGCAGCGAAGGGGGGACAAACTTTAAACCAATCACACGCTGCGGTGTACTGACGCCTACTTTCTGATTGGACGACGCGAGGGGAGACGGCTTTCACTTCCTGTTTACGTTGGCAGACGTCCGTGACGTTAAACACGTTAAAACATTTTTTACCTAAGCGTGCCGTGTTGCATCATGGAGAGAGCCACGAACAGGCTTTGTCAATCAGATAGTGTAGCTTTTTATAGATGTTTAGAAAAAGGTGGAGGTGAGAAGTAGGACAGACTTGCTGATGAGGCAGAATCTGGCCACATCATAGAGGAAGAGTGATGTGGCCTCTCCCCTCAAAAGGTTTCATCATTTATCGTTTCATCATGCAGCGTGGACACATGCTTATAAATCACCCCCAAAATAATAACAATAAACGTGTTACACACTACAAATGATTAACTTTATTACACAGGCTGTATGTGGCATGATGCCAGCGTGTTAGATAACATATCAGAATGAAAACAGAAAAGAATGTTCACAATAAAAACAGGAACATAAATGTAGACAAAATAACATTGTCTCCACCCCTTTTTACCCCCTGTTTGTTCCCTCACAAAAAAAGTGAACTCCTCCTGTTGTGATTGGCCGACCGAGTCCTCAAAAGACCATTACAGGCCAAGGTGAGGTTTTGTCAGCCATAACCGGTGAAATCCAGGCTGGGTTTGTGCCACCCGGTCTTATCAACACTACACTCCTGTTTTACAATATGAACTCTCTTAGTCACACTCAGGATGGTATCAACAAAGGTGGAATGAGGCCACACAGAAGAAGTACAGTGTGTGTGGATGGATGTTGATTTATGATCAGGTTTAACTTGTAATGCAGGCTTACAGAGACAGACTCATAAAAGACCTCGCTTTGACTTGCCTTCAAACCAAATTGCTTTATCATACTAATTATGCATGGCAGGTAACACTGCAATTTTGCAAGCGTTATTACCTAACCTGAAGTGAACGTGTATTTAGTCAAAATTTAACCCTAACCCTAATCCTTAAAAAAATTTAACGATCTATAAAGTTTAAACGTCTTTATCTTACATTTCAGATGAATATGTTTTGATCTTTGAAAACTAAGGACTAAGAGTTGCAATTCATTATTCATTTGACCTTTTCCACCATGACCCATTGTTGTTAAATTAAAGCTGAGTCATTGTTATATTGCAGGGCGGAAAAAATGCTGCTAAATTGCAAAGTCACCGTGTTGGAGTACAGTGGCAACAGAACAAAAATCTTTCGTAATTTTCAGAATGATTTGGTCCACGCCTTTATGTATTTGTAGCCATTTCATTCATTATGAGATCATAATGTTTATGAAAGATGAATTATTCTATCTTGTTCTAATTTCTCGAGCACTTTGCAAGATTTTCATTACTTCATTTTCATTAAAGGGTTGTGTGTTCACCCACATTGTTTTATGGGGTGTTTGTCCATTCACAGTTGGGGAGTTTTCTTGCTGATTACATGCTGGAATTAATGGTTAATAGCAGTCTTATCTGGTGTGCTAATTGACTTGGAGAGAAGCGGAAACAGACTCATATAAACTTAAGGACCGAATGAGATAAAAGCAGCACTCTTGGTCAAAGTTTCTCCTCTTTCTAGGTCATCTCAGAGCTAGTTTGGTTGGGAAAATCAGGTTAAGCTCTGCAAGTTGCCACAATAGGCAGAATGTTCAGTACTTGTTTCTGGAGTACTTGTTAAGGAGTAGATACTTAGCTATAAGGCATTTTCAGTAAGTAGTAACTGCTGTCAGATATTAAAAATATGTCCCAAGTAGTAACAGGATATACAGATAATGTGCCAGTGACTTTGTCGACTGCATTCTGGTGACTTGTGCTGGGTCTATCTGTGTTTTTATGTGTCCTTACAACTAGTGAGGAGAGGAGGAATCTCAGGGAGCATCAGATGCAAAGGAGGAAGGATCTACTTAATTTTCCATGTAGAGAAAAAGACTATAATAAGACTAAAATATATATAATAGACTATAATATCGTCAAACAGCTCTGTAAAACTCTACAATGATCAGCTCATTGTGGATATTCAACAGGGAAGTGAAAGAGAAACAAAGACAGTCAAACAGGAAGCTAGAATAACAGACAAAAAGAAAGAGGTGTTAAGACTTATATGTAAACTCTCTGTAGCTAATTTTGTCCTGTTTTTAAAAGAAATACAACCAGTGAGAACAGATTTTAATCTCTGCTTTGAGTTCGTATAAGAAAGAAGTCATAGTTGTGGTAGAAGTTGTACAATATGTCCAATTACTGCAAGAATATCATAAGATTAAAATCATCATCAGCACTGCAACACTTGCATAAAACAAATGCTTTAGGTTATAACAAATATAACAGTCACGTGTGTAAATATAAAGTATAACCTCCTCCACTAGCACTACCAAAGCTGGACATGCTAAATCTCTAAATTTCTAGAACTGTCACAGTACTTATTGTTGCACTAACAAGTCCTAGTCGCATTTTACCATGATTGTTTCCAATTTTTGTAAGTCGCTTTGCATAAAAGCGTCTGTGACTAAATGTAAATGTTATAAACACAAGTGATTAGGCAGATAATAAAAAAGGCAAACAACTGAACAAAGGAAATGAAAATAAATGTTTTCTACAACAATATTCTGTTAAACGTCTCCATTTAACAAATAATCATCAAAGTTTGCACTAGAAAGAATCATACATGTCTAAATATGTAAACTATGTGCTCTAACAAAGGATTTCAAAATAAAAAGATTCATAGGAAGTCCGAAAGCCAAGTGTGTAAATGGTGCAACAATGTGTTGAAACGAACAGCAGATGGTGCTCTAAGGATAAGAATGATGACAACGTTAAATTGAATGAATCCACATTTTTAATTTCATGACATCTTATGACCACAAAATGGAATCACCCATATCAATACCATTTCGCTCATGCACTTTTAATTTTCACATTTTACAAACATTTAAATGCACATGTACAAATGTATAACATATTAAGGAGCTGGAGCTGTTCTCTACTCAGCTCCATTTTACTTGATGCTTGACTGCGGGCGACAGCACCTGACTGTTTATCTGGCAGTTTTATTTGACGATTGCGGTTCAGATTAATATTTTGCATTATGAAACATTAAATGAAAACAGTTCAGATGATCCGCAATCAAGCAGTATTTCAAAATGAATTCTCAGCTCCATCTGGGACTCCTACAGTGCCACATTAAAGTATTAATGCTACAATTGCATAATACTGTTTATATTTATATGCAAGTAATTCAGCCAAATTGAATTGACTTCTATTTAACTACTATAAAATAGCCCCCCTGCATCTTACATGTATTCATAATAAGTGATGTTATTTATAATGCATTACCCAACTTCATAAAACAGGGATTCAAAACACTGTTTATTCTGAGAAGTCACCCACTGCAGGCATCTGATAAACGTCACTCAAACTAAAGGGATCAGTGGTGCTATTTTTTCCAGACTGAATTTAACACTCAATATTGTCTACAGGAAAAGAAGACTGTTGAATGGAGTTTTGTTCTCTGTTTTTCTGATGCTTAACGACACAAAACCTTATCACAAATATAAGCACTACCACGGCCACAGCAATGAAAATCCACATCCAGAGAAAACCACTGGCAGAAGCAAAAGAATCCTTCACTGTATTATTGGGGGTTGGTTTAAGAAAACCTACTGCGGCAGGAGTTGTGAAGACAAAACCATTACTGTCCGCTGCTTCAGTGCATTTCACTTCACCTTTAAGTACAAATCCTTCTTTGCAGGAGCACATAAAACTTCCAAAGGTGTTTATACACTTATGATCACAATAATCCATTTCACATTCATTCACATCAATACACATATTTTCCTCACGAATAAAGCCTATAGGACATTCATAAGTGTTTACTGCAGGGCATTTCTGTTGTGCACAGTGTAATTTGCACTGCTTAGGGGCCTTGCTGTCTGGCATATATCCTTTGAAACAAGTGCATTCATAGCCTCCTTTTACATCTGTGCATGTATGCTCACAAGGGCCACTTGAACAGTCTTGAGAGCTTTGGAAAAAAAATGAATTTGATATTTCTTGTGCCTGGCATGCATCTTTGTGCTTAGTTTTGCACAGAAACCCATCGGTTTGGTCCGAGCACAGCCTCTCTGTCAACTTTTGATCATTTGAAAGTGACACACAGCGTGGAGAGCAGACTTTAACACTGTCTTTCCATGTGCTGAAGGATGGAATAAAGCTCCTGTGCATACTACCAGAGATCCACTCATAGCCTCTTAGTGGAGCTGAAAGGTTGCTGCAGGCACCATCTGGTAAATGCAATCCAATCCAGAAGTCTCCATGTAGGTCTTGATTTAAAATATGAAGGATGTTTTCATCTGTCTCCAACTGAAATGTCACCAGTTCTCCGTTCTTGTTACGGCATGCTTCCTTTGCTGTTTTAAAATCCAGTCTCTCTTGATTTAAAGTTATGCAATCACTCCCAGTACAAAAAGGTCTACAGGCGCTATCCTGCTTCATGCAAAATCCTGCCTTGGTGGACAATAAAAAAATAGCTTGCATCAAAGTAATGAATGCCTTTACCTTCACTGGCACAAACATGGTCATGATGGTATGCAGCAGATCACCTTATAATGCTGGCTGGGAAAAATTGTGAAGGATTAAGAACCTGTGGATATGGACTCAGGAAGCAACACCCTTTAGGACAATGACAGACTTAAACACGGGAAGGAAACGAGATAAACTTTAACTACTGACATTTTCCAAGGCTTGCACAAGCAGCGATCATTAAAATAGAAACACAGGAGCAAAAAGTCTACTCATATTTAGAACAAACAGTTTATTTTGTTTTTGTCTCATAGCATGACTTTAACATATTGCTTTGATGCTCTGATGTACATGTGTTTATCATTACAATATATTTACACCAGCATTTATAAAGTAAACAGTTGTTGTCAGCTTGATTTGTATCCAAATACACCCCTGTGCTCAACTTCTTCAGAATAATAACTTAATACAATTCTGAAGTACTTTACAACATCCTCAATGTACATATTGTACTTTTAACTTCGCTACATGACATACAACCATGCAAACATGTGATGATGTGAAAGGTGGTGCTGCCCCTAAATGGCCCAAAAAAATACACAGCACATTACTGCAGTTTTAAGTAAACTATCTAAATTCTCCTTCATTATTGCCACGTGATATTGGAACACGATATATAATCTTTAAGTCTAAATGAAGCAGGAGCTGATCACTAGGTTTAGTGAACTGACAGTTGTGGCGTGGCACATACTGCACATTACTCAAACATGTCTATTGGCAAAATAACAGAAAATGTTACTACTATTACTTGCTATTAAAATGCTCACTTTCAACATTACTTCCTGGTACAACTTTCTTTCTGTTAAACCCAAATCAAAACCTTTTGAAATCATCTGGAATCCAGTTCAAACTCACATTTCTACACCCTCAGCCCCCCACATCCTCTCCATAACTGCCCTTTTGCACCAACACCTCCACAGCACCGTGTTACTTCTTGCCAAATTCACCATATTATTAATAGTTTACCCACTGTGTTTCTACTCTATATACAATATTGTCTTTCTAACTGTGAACAACATCAAATCTAATCAAATCAACTTACAATAACAACAATAAAGACTTTTTTCTGATTTGTGATTTGATATGTAATCATTTACAACAACTCATAGTCTAGCCTCGAGAGCTTGCAATAACATAAATAATATAAATTAACATAACAATCCATGAAGACAGTCTTCTCCCTCACTATCAGGTCATAGATCATCAGTCAAAATGGACTCATACAGTTTCTCCAATCGTGGATCCAAACCAGAGGACACCCAACAGTAGCCATCTGTGGTGGTGTTTTTCTTGGCTTCTTTTTTGGTGCGACTGCATCGAAAAATCATAATAGCCAGAGTCACTGCTACCAAAATCAGCAGAGGGATGACTGACCCGAGGACACAGATTATCACCCTGGAATTAAATGTCTTGGCAAAACTCGCCACCGAGGATGTGTTGCTTTGTGTGATGTTCACCAGCTCAGGAGGTGGTGCATCAGTGTGAGGAGACTGGTGTTGGAGCTCAACTGTGGTTCTGGTCAAAGACTCTGATGAAGGAACTGATGTTTCTGTCACTTCTGGAGTGCAAGTCAATCCATCAGTCTCCACATGGAAACCTTGTGGGCAGGTGCACAAGAAGCTGCCGTTAGTATTGACACATTTAAAATGACATGGATTGCTGACGCATTCATTTGTGTCGACACATGAGTGGCCATCTTCAGATAAAGTGAAGCCCTGACTGCAGTAACAAGAGTAGGATCCGATGCTGTTCGAGCAACCGTGCTCACATTTCCGTTGTGTGCACTCGTCTATGTCACTGCACTTACCGCCCACCATCTGGTAGCCATCTTTACACACGCATGTGTAATTACCATGAGTATTTATGCATAAATGCTCACAGATTTGTGACTGGCACTCATCAATGTCCGAGCAGGTGCTCTGGTCTGCATCCAGTTGAAAGCCATTTGGACACAACTCTTTTGTCCTGCAAGTGAATCCATTCTTATCCAGGGAGTAACCTTCTTTACAAGAGCAGTGGACCTGATCTGTACCTGAATGGCACAAATGTTCACATCCGCCGTTGTTGATCATACAATTTTGCTTGCAAAATGGACCAGGGTCCTTCCAGTGATAGATGCCATCTATAAACATGCATAAAGTAGCATGCTGTGTGTCACTACATGAAATGTCAGCATATGTCCCTAAAGGCAATGACTGCATTTCAGGTCTTTGTGGCTCTTGTGAGAAGGGCAGTGTGTAGGTGATTTCTCCTGGCCCCTAGCAGAGCTAAAGGTTCGCACATTCCCTTAAAGTAAAACTTACATGCATAAAAAATATTGCTTTTGCAACTTCCAGCTGTCCATTTAAGTTGCTTATCTCGAACCATCACACACCTCTCCATGCATGTGTTGGCAGGTTCTTTTTCCCAGTTGGAGTAGTGGGAATCTTCCTCCCCAGATACCCACTTAAATCCCCTGAGACTCCTTGATCTCTTGATCAGATGACAGACAGTCGCCACTGTGCCGTTTTAATCCAATCCAAAATTTAAACCCCTTTCCCCGATGCTGTCTTTTGATCTGTGAGAGAAGCAAGCGCAGCACATCCTCTTCTTCTCTGTCTCTGACTGTCATCAGATAACCTCCATTATACGTACAGTTTTGATTGGCCGCCTCAAAGCTCCCATTGACCATATTCAGGGTGTAGCAGGCATTAGAGGTGCAGAGCGTCTCCTGTGCAGCTCCAGAGATACCCTCAAAGCTGTTGGTGAGCAGCAGTACCAAAAACAACATAACTGCCATGGAGATCAACAAATTAGACGATCCAGAAGTTCCCTGCGAGGTTTGGGGCAAAATGTGACCAATGTGTGGTTGTCCATTCGTATCCAAAAACAAGTGGTCAGGGTCTGAAACTAACATTCATGCTCCTGTATCCTGTTTGGGACACAAACTAAAGACGGAAACCATGTTTAGCAGCAGTTATGGGTTCTTTTTTTCTCCCCTGCTGACCAGTTCCGTTTTTGCTGTAGAAAACAATGGCAGGCTCTGCACTGTTTTGACTGCTTCTCCAGATGTCTCCGGCCCAACTAGGCCTTTAGGCATTTAAGCTGACTCCCTTAATTGTGGTGTCTTACAATACATGAACATGCAGGGGTCAGAGTCTCAGAAGCACTTTGACATTTCAAATGGATGCTGTGAATGGACACACAATAGCTGCTACAGGATGCACTTGTGACCTTTGCCATCCGGCTCCCACAGGGACTGCAGTCAACTAACAAATTATTTTAAAAAACAAAAACTATATTAAAAAAAAAAATTATAGTTGCAATATGAATACATTTAATCATCAAATGCCATACTATTACTACTATATTGTGTCTAATGATGTAATATACTTTATTTGTTTTCAATTGTGCATTTCACTGTCTGATCGTCAAGTAAAACTTGAAACTCTTATTTCCTTCTCCTTCATGTGCAGTGCCCAAAAACAGACTCTCTTTCAAACAAGATTTAAATTTGCTTTTAAAAGAGTGGTACTAAACCTGCTTTGTATTATGGAATATATGGAAAACACAAAGCTAACAAAAATGTATTGGCAGCCAGCTACATTTACAATCCAACAGCAAGGAGCCCAGCTTGGTGTCTGTTTTTCAGCATTTTATTCCACAAACTCCCCCTAATATCTGGCAGCTCCTTACTCAGTCACTCATTTTCTCCTCTTAGCTTCGGTCAGTGTCACCTTTAGTCTTTTCACCACATTATGACCATAGAGCAGGTTTTTTCATTTAATGAAACACATTTGTTCACGTTGTCCGTTACAAGAGGGACACAGGACATGTTTTCTACAGGTTACAGCGCACGTACGCACGCACGTGCCAATTAGTGTTCCGACCTGTGCGTCAAGTAAAGAGGCTGCGAGGATGTTCTGGCTGCTGTCACGTTACTTATCAGCTACTTTTCAACAAATGTTGTGAAATCTGTGTAATTGGTGTATTGACAGAAAACATGAGGTTTAAAAGATATATTTAAATATATATATATATTTAAAAATAAATCAACGTCATCTAGCGGGCCAGATATAATTGATGGCGGGCCAGTTTTGGCCCGCGGGCCGCTAATTGCCGACCCCTGCCATAGAGGCTACTAAGCCTGTACTAAGTTACATTGGCACTGTGGCTTCACTGGTTAAAGTGCTGCACGAAACAAACAAAACAGCTCCACCCGGAGACGGTAAATCACTGAAATGACCAAATGACATTGCCCACTTGTCCAGTTCTGGTTTGCACCCTAATAACCCCCAGTACTTTGAACTCTGAGTTAGCTGTTATGTTTAACAAAACATTGTGACAACGAATAAGCTAGCAAACACGATGGCTACTTCATTAGCAGGCACAGCAGTGCTACCTTAGCGATAACATACACCCCAAAACGGCGCTGGTATTACGAGTACATTCTGCTGGTTGAGCGCTTTTACTTGCTTTACAGCAGATACTGTATAGTTCACAGCAGTTTACTTCTACATCCATCAGTAAACTCTGTAAATCACAAAGGGTGTGCATCAGCGCGGAAACAAAAAAACATGTTCTCCATAAAATATGTTCCACTTTCAGTGAATCAGTGAAATAGTCTGCGGTGAGTCACATAGTGTGAGAAAAGGCATTAGTGACTGGGAATGACAGAGACCTTATTCATCGATTACAAGTCTGTTTTAAAATTATTTTATTGTTTCAACTGTGGTCCTCCAGAGTCTGTAAACAGAACTGTGTCCATAGCAACGGTCTGTTAGTCATAGAGAAACAACAGACTGTAGAATGTCGTAATAAAGAATTGAGTATTTAACAAAGCAGTGTAATCATGGTTGTTATTGTTGCAAAGTAGATTTGGGCACACTTGTTTATCACCTGTGTGTTTAAGTAGCCTGACTGTACAGGATGATGAGTGCCAAGGACATTCATGTGAGTCCAGACAACATTTCCTGTATTTGTTTAAACAAAGGAAGTGCCCCGACCACAATCGCAGGAAATAGAATAAGACACCCCTCTACCCACTGAGCTCACATAAGCAGTTAAATGGAGCCCACTTCAAAGAAATCCCTAAAGACCGATTCTTCCATTTCTATGGTTTTACTATCAGGTTAAAAAACACACAATGTGTCAGTTTTTTAGGAATTTTCGGATGAAGTCAAGTGATTCATATGGAATTATAGTCTAACTGGCGCCACAACATACTACTGTATATAGCAGCAAGAAATAAGATTAGCATCAGCAATGAGGCTCAGGAAAAGCATTTAGTAGCTGAATAAGGACACTGCCTAAAGAATACTTTTCATATAAATGTATTCACTTCTTTTACTTTTTATTATTATGTAAATATACATGATTAACACAGCATGAGCAAAAGCATGTTAGCACATGTGAGCTGATCAGCCTTTAAGTGAGAGCACTGCACTACCTCGAAGTGCCGCTGGCATAGCTGTAGAACTTTAGTTTTGTTAAGTTATCAGCAACCACACATCCCAGAGGTCGTGGCTTTGAATCCCATTCGTAATACCTATAGTTTGGTCACATGTTCCAATAAACACAGATGAGCATGTTGCAAGGATTCATGTCCTATTTTTCATCCAATTTCATGTCATGTGTTCCCATTCATGTATCATAACCTCTAAATATTGCTGTAGATGTTAGGGATTTAGCACAAACAAAAAAATGTTTTTGCCATGCAATGTAACTGGTTATGCTCTGAGCATATTAATCATATGGTCACTTGATTAATTGCTACTCTTACCCTGAGTGTTAGGTAGGTGTGGAGTTGATGAAATGTCTGCTCACAGCTCTCAGTAAAGTTACTCATAATGTGGCTCTTTAGTATTCTTAAATTTAATAAACATTATTTATGTCAAACTGACTGAACAGCTATGGGAACATGTCAGACAGCAAATGAGGGAATATATATTGGGAGAACAATGTTCCAGACTTCCAGAATCTATGTTAAGATGTGCTGAAGCTGTTCTGGCAGCTTGTGGCTGACCAAAACCTGACTTTTACTGTGGGTTGATTTTTCCTTTAATTTCCCCATTCATCTCAATTTTATATGCAACACTGTAAATGTTAAAATAGCTCTTGATCTCATTTTTTCTTAACAGGCCCCAAACACTGCAACAATGCCTGTACCTGGTGCATGTATGAACATCCTGGAAGCTCACCAGAAGCAAACGGGTTATGGGAGCATCACCCTGAGAAATTTCTCAACCAGAACTACATGGAGCTGAAACAGTACTGTCTCATCAAAGGAGTAAGGTACATAGACGACATGTTCCCACCTATTCCCGCAGTGATTTAGTGTTTTGAACTTTGAACTCACAATGAGCGTCTGTGTTCAGACTCAACTTGACTGACAGGCGACAGACATGTGAAATTTGCATGTTCAGTCTGTGTTTAAATAAGTCCTTCAAGCCAGTTTCTGACAATGTAGGAAATATATGAGCCATATGAGAGTCATTAGTCACAAGCAATCATCAGTTTTAAATACATACGTGGAGACAATTTTTCCAGGTTTTGTATTATTGCATCACAAACATTTTTATTTTATTTTATCCAGCATTTCAGATACTGGAGGCAATTAAAGATAGATTTGATGGAGCTAAAATTCCCCAGATTCAGTAGAAGGTATATTTGTTTGTCATTGGCAAAACAGTGAAAGAGATACTGAGCTTGCTGACAGGGACGGACTGGCATCTGGCATACCGGGCATTTGCCCGGTGGGCCGACGTGCTATTTGGGCCGATAAATCCTGTTTTTATTTTTATATTGTTCTGACCTGCCCATAACAAGTAGATCACGCAGCCCAAACACACTGTTGAACAACCACTCTGTACGCTTTGGTCCCGCACAAAAAAAAGGCTGTGCAAGACTTTGTTTCCTTACCTCTCCTTGCCCAATCACATCATGAAACACCTCCCCCCTTTGGCTTGATGCACCGGTGTGCAGTTTATTGATGGGAGAAAACGTAAAGGTGGCGCAGAAAAAACGATAAGAAGAAACTTGCTCTTCGGGCAGATGCTGCTAAGTGTGTTAAAATCACTGACATGTTTGCCACAGCAGGGCTTCATCAGCTGCCATCGCTGATGACAGTGGTGCCGGTGGCAGTGACACTTAATATGTTGTTGAACCTGCTGGATTACTGTCAGAACATGTATGAAATGCAACGAGTAGGATAAAGCCACCCAACCCCTTAAGGAATATGATAAAACATACATTGTAGGTTACACTGGCTGGATGAGAAAACAAGCCTAGCTCAGTAGCCTATTTTTATGTCTCTTATTCTAAATGAAATAGTCTTTAATGTGAGAAAACGTGTTCACCATTCACCAACAATAACAATAAGTCTAATTTCTTATTAGACTATTATTGTCTGTGGGGTGAGTACTAGGCTGGCCTATTGGCTAAGTTGCTTTTTTTGTCCTGCAGATATAGCAGTTCTTTATGTAGCCTAGATGGTAGGGACAATGTAGGCTACATAACTCATAAGAAATCTCACTTTTAAAAATAATATCATTTTGTCTATGTTATGTGAATGCAGCTGCAGGTATCTGTACATTCCAGTAATTCTAGCCTAGGCATATTTAAAGCCACCACTCACCAAAAATGTGAGTGAAAAGTGAAGAGTCAGCACGCTCAATTTTTTTTGTTCAACTAGTAGCCCTCGGGTAAGCTCCTATTTAGGCCTGGGAAAAAAATGGGCTGTTTTATGTAGCTAGGTGGCTAAAGACAATGTAAGTTAGCCTACAAAGAAAGAAAATAGCACTTTTTAAAATGACATAATTTTGTTTATTGCTAGCGTTATGTCAATGCAGCTGTGTGTTTGTTTATATAAATATATTATAAACAGGCTGTATTTATGTCCTGTTGAGCTAGGTTGTTTTAAAGACTTGCACAGTTGCACTGAAAAAACTGAAAAGGTGTGTTATCAAATGTTCTGGGCCGGTCTGGTCCAAAATGCCAGGGCCGATTTTTTGTCCCAGTCCGCCCCTGCTTGCTGAAGATAAAGGAGGTAAAAAAGGATTAAATACAGTGCACATAAAGAGTTGCCCTAAAAATGGAACCTTGAGGAACATCACATAATCGGTAGATTAGTAGAAAGCCGGAGGAGGGAAGGAGGCAAATAAATTGTGGCCCTGGATGCTAACCTGGCCGTAAAGACATATTAATAAAGGCTTGGCCCATCAGTACATCAGTAAGCAGTGTCTCCACTGGAAGCAATTCATATATGATATCAGCAAATTCCAGTTTAGGTCTGTGTGCACTCTACTGAAGAAATTATGCTGAAAAGGTGACCAATGAAGCGATTTGTACTGCAGGAGCTGGACTTGAATTTTAACATTTGTCTCCAGTATCTGGAAACGGATGCAGGCCATAAAACCTGTTTTCTGATCACATGAGTGTCGTGTCTCACACCTCTTCCTTCATAAAGTGAGGGGGAGGCACGACGTGGCTTAACGACACCTTAAAGCAACAAATTCTATTGTCGTCTATTGTTTACAGCATATATTTAAGAAGCTTACGTCTCCTGTTCAAATATTTGCATAATGACCATGCATTATGACTTCTTTTGATGAACAGAGAGAGAGAGAGAGAGAGAGAGAGAGAGAGAGAGAGAGTTTAAGTTAAATTAAGAAACAGTATGTATATATGTAGGGCATGGAGCATGTTATTTTTCCAACAAGCCTCAAAACTTGATCTCCTTCAAATGTCTGGATGGGCTCAAGGCAGGACTCAGTTGCAGAGCAGATGTAATTAAAGTGAATAGGTGTGACAGTTTATTCACATTTTAAAGTAAATGTGGATTTTAAATTGATACTCACACTTTTTTGAATGTGGTAACTCTTGAATGGAAAACGTTCTACCCTTAAGTTGTAAACTGATTTTATGTTCAGGCTGTTAGTGATTATACTGTGTACTCACAACTCTCATTTTGGATTTATGACCCCTGGCACACACACACAATTTTGGAAGATGATATATTATACATGATAACCATCAATGTTTATTCCTTTGTACCAGCGAAGTAATTGACAGTTCAAATTGGATAGCTGCTGGCTATATTAACTTTTTTTTTTATTTGAATTTTTTTATTATTATTCTTATGTTTTTGTTCTTTGATTTTATTGATAGACACAGCTGAAGATTGACAGTGTGGGAAGAGAGATGGGGAATGACATGCGGGAAAGGGCCACACAGGTCGGGATTTGAGATTCTACCAAGCTAAACGCTGACCCAGGCTACATATTAACTTAATGGCTTAATTTGGTTTTAATGAAAACACAAGCTTCTCAATCACAGGGTGCGAACTTAAATCGCAGTCTCAAACTTTTTTTTAAGCACCTGACAGCCAAAATGTACTCTTAGTTTAACAGGATTCACAGCCAGATGGCAGTGTAAGCTAATGCTGTTAATGTGACAGTGTTATGTCTTGACTAATCATTGAACACTCTAGTGCTTCTAAATATAACGTGCATATAATAAATGCACAATAAATTCATAAACAAACAAGGTCAAGTAGTGTTTTTAAGAGAAAACATAAACATTAACTACTAGGAAGCTGCAGGGTCTTTCTACTGAAAGTGAAACTTGGAATCTTTGTTTGCCTATAGCAGTCGATGGCAGGATCATATATTTAGTAACACGTAACCACAGGCAGAGTTTATTCAAGAGATAAATGACTTCTCTGGCAAAGAAGAGATACATTACTTCTCTGGCAAAGAAACACCTTACCAATGCTAGTAGCCTCAGGTGTTTACAGGGGTTATAAAAGAGGCGAAGTCTCTCCGCACTTACCTGCATATCCACCCACCTACTCACCTTTTCTCTCTCACAAGCAGCAGAGGTAAGATCATGACTAACACTTTTTTAAAGAGTTCACAATATAGAAGCTTGCTGCATATTTGACAAAATTCACATGCAGCATGTAAAGTACACATTTCAACAGACTGATAATGCATATGTGTATGAATGTATGTATGTGACGGTATAGTCTTTGGGCTACATGCTGTACTTCTTGTACTTTACTGTATGTAATAAAGATAAAGATAAAGATTTCTGACACCTCAAATATGACATTTAGGAGGTCAATAGTTCATTTAGGTCAAATATATTATTAATAATGACATTTTAATTTGCAGGAACAATTCGTTTTTCTTATTATTTATTCTTTTTTGCCAGGTTTGTAGACTTTTGTAAAGGTTTGGTCAAATGGGTCACAAATTACTAAAGAAAAACATCAATGAGTGGAGAGAAATATCTAATGTGAAGTCTTCTGTAGTGCAAAGGGATGATCACAGGATGACATCATGTCAAAAGTGAAAACTTGTTGAACAATAAAAGGCAGAAAAAAGATCCCAATGTGGCTGGAGTAATATTATGTTTTTTTTATAATAAATGATTTGTTACATGAAGGAATATGTTATATATTTCAAAATGGGTTAGTTTTACTATTCATTTGCAGTTTTCTTTTGCAATGGTATATTACACCATTTTTCATCTGCTTCTAGTTTTTTATGTTTATAAGGGTCCAAACAACAATAATAAAGCTGGATTTGAAGTCATTGTCTGCACCTGTCAGTGTGCTACTTTCAGCTGTGTTTGTTTGTTTGTGTAGTTAGTTTTTTTCTGTTTGACTATTTTATTTTCATTCAATTGTATAATTTTTTCATCCGATTTCATGTCATGTGTTCCCATCCATGTATTAAAACCTCTAAATATTGCTGTAGATGTTAGGGATTTACCACAAACAAACAAATGTTTTTGCCATGCAATGTAACTGGTTATGCTCTGAGCATATTAATCATATGATCACCTTGATTAATTGCTACTCTTACCCTGAGTGTTAGGTAGGTGTGGAGTTGATGAAATGTCTGCTCACAGCTCTCAGTAAAGTTACTCATAATGTGGCTCTTTAGTATTCTTAAATTTAATAAACATTATTTATGTCAAACTGACTGAACAGCTATGGGAACATGTCAGACAGCAAATGAGGGGAGAACAATGTTCCAGACTTCCAGAATCTATGTTAAGATGTGCTGAAGCTGTTCTGGCAGCTTGTGGCTGACCGAAATCTGACTTTTACTGTGGGTTGATTTTTCCTTCAATTTCCCCATTCATCTCAATTTTATATGCAACACTAAATGTTAAAATAGCTCTTGATCTCTCTTTTTTTTAACAGGCACCAAACACTGCAACAATGCCTGTACCTGGTGCATGTATGAACATCCTGGAGGCTCGTCAGAAGCAAGAGGGTTATGGGAGCATCACCAACCCTGAGAAGTTTCTCAACCAGAACTACATGGAGCTGAAACAGTACTGTCTCATCAAAGGAGTAAGGTACATAGACGACATGTTCCCACCTGACGTTAGATCCATCGGCCAAGGTCTACTGAGTCCTGCTGACCTGAAACGTGTGGAGTGGCTGAGACCACGGGTGAGTGTTTCGGAAGAGTAAAACCACAGAAGAGATCCTGTATTATATTAGCTGTTATCTTGTAAATAATCATGTCACTTGTTGTGTATAACCAGCAGAAACTACACAGATTCAGCTGAGATAAAAACCAAGAATTCCAGTGATTTAGTGTTTAGCACTTTGAACTCACAATGAGCGTCTGTGTTCAGACTCAACTTGACTGACACGTAAAATTTGCATGTTCAGCCTGTGTTTAAATAACTTCTTAAGGCCTTCCACAGTTTAAATACAAGGTCTGGTGCATGTAGGTTTTTTTTGTTTGTTTTTTAAATGACTGCTGCTTGAGGCCAGTTTCTGATGAGAAAAAACAATAGTCAAAATGTGACAATGTAGGGTTTAAACAGGTGAGTAGGATTTAAACTTATATTTCACTTTATTAAAAGCCATTACCCTCCTCGGGATTATTATATTTTCCTCCTCCAAAATCCTCAAATTATAAAAGTAAAACAACAATATAAAAACAAAACAAAATCGGCCGGCATATGAAGAAGTGTAATCCAATTTGCTCTAATAACAACATTTGAACCCTAAGATTCCACAGCAAGTTGTTTTTTACTTTCTAACATCTTTCTTTCAGAAAATTGCTCCTAATCCTGACTTTATTCTTGATGGGGTCTCCAGGTTTGACTTTGGACAAGGAATACTTGGTAGGGAAATTTCTTTTTTTTTTTTCTTTTCTTTTTTTTACTTTTCTGCCTTTTTGTCCAAAAACTGAACCAACATGTTTCATGCAGGCGACTGCTGGTTTCTTGCGTCTATTGGAGCTCTGACCTTTCAGACTGAAGTGCTCGGACAAGTTGTTCCTCTCGAGCAAGCATTTGATGACAGCTACTGTGGGCTGTTCCACTTCAGGGTAAATGCAGAACTGGTTATTATTGCTTCATACTGACTAAAGTCATACTTTCTGTAATATATTTGCAGTTCAATGCCATCATCCTAATTTATAAAATAATTTGGATTGTATTTCAAAATGATCTATGCAGAGTGCACTCCATAAGTAATCGAACCATTATACAATGACAATGAAACAAAATTAGCTAACAAAACAAAACAAAAAATCTTTCAGTCTATTTAGTAGCTGCTCTTGAGCTTTTGATCATGATTATATTGTATGGCCTTAGCACATGGGCCTTAGTAAGATGTCATGGGATTTCAGACATTCACAGCTGCAAAGCAGCTATAGGGGAAATTGTTTAGTCAACTGCTGCTTTCAAGGTCAAGAATGAACTCAAGGATGAAGCTCAAGAATGAGTTTTAAGGTCTGACTTACAGATGTACAGGTAGGCCTATGTAAACACATCAAATCCAAAACAACAGTCACTGGCTCCAAAATACTTAAAAGAATATAATGGCCTGTCTGTAATGAAGGGGTGTGTTGTTACAGTGTTAAGTAAACAGCCGCGACTTTGAAATTCAACTGCACAGTCACAGGAAGTCTCTGGAATTCTTGTGGATGGCAGTTTACATTTTTGTTGAAAAGGATTTGCAGAAGTTATTTAATATTATATAATGTTGATTATTATAAATTATGAATTAGAATCAATAAGAAATGTATTTGTTATTGTAAAAGATTTATTACTGATTACTGACAAACATCCACAAAAATAAAGAGAACTTAAGTCATGACCTTTACACTTATATATTCACTTCTTTTTTCAACCATTCAGTTCTGGAGATTTGGAAAGTGGGTGGATGTTGTCATTGATGACAAGCTACCAACAATCAATGGCAGACTAATCTTCGTTCAGTCCAAAGACCCAAATGAGTTCTGGCCTGCTTTGATGGAGAAAGCCTATGCCAAGTATGGAAAGAAAAGTGCATTGTTTCTCAGAGATAAATGTGTGTGTTTTTTTAGTATTGTGCCTCATTTGTGGAGTATCTCTAAAAATGTCACGTCCTCTTGCGTCAGGGTGTGTGGTTCCTATACCGACATGAGTGCTGGAACTCCTGCCGAAGCTTTGATGGACTTCACTGGTGGTGTTCACATGTGTATCCAGCTGGGATCCCCTCCTCAAAACTTGTGGGAGCTGATGTGTAGAGCTGGCCAATCCAAGTCACTGATGGGCTGTGGTACACATGAAGGGGTAAGAACCAATACATCACACATTTTAATCTCTATTGTCAAGAGCACATACAGTTAAATAGCAGAGAGATGGTGAGCAACAAGCTAAACTTCAACTGGAGAAAAAAAGACAATAAAACTGATGTTGGATGTCTCAAGTGAAGGCTGCACTTGCAGGGGAAAAAAGGAGCTACTCAGATTAGTTGCATCCAAACAGAGCAAGTCTGATCTCTTGAAATGGAGAGAAATAATATTCCTGCACAAACTGTTAAAGTATATGACTAACAGTTCTGACAGTCAAATTGTGTCATGCAAAGAAGTGTCAGAAAGAACCCCTTCTTGCTTAACAGAGTAATTTGAATGGAACGGTTGAAAACATCTTGAACAGTTAAAAGATCACTACCACTGTCATCTGTTAAATGGTGACAATGAAATCTGCTACTTGCCGGACTCTTGAGCCCTGCAAAGTGAGGGTCACATTTTATATTTTTTCCAGAACTGATAAGAGATTTTTATGTGGGTGACATCATTCTTTGTAAAGGACTAAACAAGTCAGGACAGGTGGGAGCTGCACGCCGAACTAACTAACTTAAATTTATTAAAGGAGATGGCAATAGTAACTGAAATTTTAAGTGTGCCTGACTCTGGCCCGTCGCCCGTATACATTATTATTGACACTGCTCAACAAATTCAGTATTACTACAACAAGCTTAACCTCAATGTTAGAGACACAATAAAATGAGTTGCAGGCTGCTGTCACAGTAGTTCTTTTTGAGTAGGTCATTACATAATTTGTGTCTACAACATATTGACTGCATACCTTCTTTAATTTTTGAATTTCTTCATTGTAGTTCAACTTTTAACAATGAAAAATGTCTTTGCTTTGTAGGAAACATCTGAAAACACCGTGCTGCCGAATGGATTGGTCCAAGGCCATGCCTATACTGTTACAGGGGTGAAACAGGTGAAAAATGACACCTCCACGTTGCATTTGAAACTGGAACGACTTCTTTTTAAACACTTATCTGTTAGTGATCATGAAGATTACATTAGACTATTAGACTTATTAAACTTAAGCGTTACAAATTATTCATTAAATAATTTATTGCATTTTACATTTGTGGTACATAACAATATTCCTATCCATTAGATGAAGAGCCAAGGAAAACTCATAAACCTGGTGCGTCTGTGGAACCCCTGGGGAAAAGGGGAGTGGAATGGAGACTGGAGTGATCGGTAAGAACGTCTCCCACAGATGCTCTGATTTGATTCTGCAGAAACAGTAAGATTATTTTCTACAGACATAATAAGATACATTGCGTATTTGCATGTGTGACAATAATGCATCTTCATTTAAGGATGCATGTCACCGCTTTTCATGAGTAAAAGCCAGGTGGCAAACAGCCAAGTGTCTTTTGCTTTTATTTGAAATACAATTCCCTCAGTGGCATTTACTGTGGGCCTAAAACATAGCTTAGCCCCTCAAAAGTCTCCCTCTAGCTAATCTGAACTGGTTTTAGGAATGCATTGTAATTTTACACCTTTAGGTCTGCTCATAACTGCACTGAATCTGCATATTGAGAGTTGAGAGGCCCTCTCTATAACCCTCAGGGCATGTGCTGTAACTTGCCCTTTAAAAACACTAAATCAAAGGAGCTGTCTCCTGTCTTGCCTAAATCCTCAAATTGTCTTTAAGGTCATCGCTGTGGAAAACCGTGAGTGCTGAAGATCGTGAAATGTGCCTTTCAGTGGCTGATGATGGAGAGTTTTGGTAAGAAAAGAGTAGAACAGAAAACACTGAAAAATGCTTTGAGGGGTTATCTACTGATGTTCCATTTTCATATAAAACATAGCACAGCATATTACAGTTTGTATATTTAGGAAAACACGTTATATGTTAAACAAACTTCTGTGTTTAGAATATATTCATGTTTTTAGTGACAACATGCCAGACAGCAGTCATTATGTGTTCTAGGAAGTGAGCGAGTAGGAAGAGTTATTTATTTACGCCTTGCAGAACCAGTTTACCTGTCACTCCTTCATAGGAACTCTCAAATACACAAGGTTACAAAGCTATACACGGAAAAAAGCTGCCTGTTCAAGAATGAGCTTTTCTCTGGTTTAATTAGGACAGGTTCAGATACGTTTGCTGGGTTTATAATTATTACAGATTTCATCTGCACCTATTAGCCCAACTGATACAGGAGGAATATATTATGAATTTTGTAATATAATTCTCAAATTTATGGTTAAATAAAAAAAATAAAAATAAAATAACACCCAATAAATCTCTGATATCGACAGGATGACCCTGGAAGACTTCTGTAAATTCTACTCAGACCTGGACATCTGCTGCCTGTGCCCCAGCTTTCTTGATGGAAGCTCTTCTTGTCAGTGGAAGTCCTCCTTCTATGACGGCAGATGGGTTGCGGGAACCACTGCTGGAGGATGCATGAATAATAGAGGTACTTCAATTTAATAAGACATTATAATATTTGTCATACCGTAGAAGCAAATGTGTTGAAATTTATATATGCTGATTATCATCAAGGCCATGGGGGGCTGGAGCCTATTCCAGCTGATTCACAGTAGGGCACCCTGGACAAGTCGCCAGTTCATCAAAGGACACATAGAGATAAACAACCATTCACACTCATTATCACATCTACAGGCAGTTTAGTACCTTTTAAAGTGCATGTCTTTGGGCTGTGGGAGGAAGCTGGAATATCCAGTTCAGTTCAGTTCAGTTCACTTCAGAGCTTTATTGTCCCTCCAGGGGAAATTTGATTTACAGTGGCAATGCAACATACACAACAAGAAATAAATAGACGAACAGTGACATAAAACAATGATGCAAAGTAAAGCAACCAAAAACTTGATTTAAACAATCCTAAATGAAGTTAGATTAAGAGTAACAGAAGGCAAAAAGTCTATAAAAGATAAAAAGATAAACAGACAAATACCACAAAAACAGTGCAATTTCAGAGTTGTGCAAATTAATTGCATTGATTGCACGAGGAACAAAGGAGAATTTGTACCTGTTTGTTCGTGCCCTAGGTAGCCTGTATCTCCGTCCAGACGGCAGAGAAATAAATTCATGCAACAGTGGGTGGTCAGGGCTAGACAGGATAGACCGAGCCTTCTGAAGGACTCGTCTGTCAAAAATCTCTGAGAGACAGAGCTGCTGCATGCCAATTATCTAGTGAGGTCCTGTGCAGCGACGGGGAGAACATGCAAACTCCACACAGAAAGACTCCAGCCGAGGTTTGAACTAGGAACCTACAATTATGACAAATATACATAATATAAAGAAAGAAATGTGTTTTGGACAAGTGCTTTTATCCCAAACCCAAGTTCCCTTGTTAACTTATGACATATTGTATAATTTAGTGTCACTTAATTGGTATAAATTGTAATAATCAGTGCTAAGTGCTTATTAGCGGTTGATGTCTAAAGTCATGATTTCCAGCAGAAGTGGGAATTTGTTGAAAAGAAAATCCCTACAAATTTCTTAAGATTAGATACGATAAGAGAGGTCTCGTAGCACAGTTTTACACAGTTCCTTATCTTGCATTGAGTGCTCACAGCAGTGATAAACATGTTGAAGCAGGACAGTTAAAAGATTAATCACAATGCTAGTGTAACTTTAATACACAGCCCTAGCTCATAGAAGTACTTGACTTTATTATGTAGTACAGAGTTAGTGAACAAGTTACTCTTGTTTTTCAACTTCTAACCTGGTTTTCAATGTCATTTACTAGTTCATCAATAATACACAACAAGATTTTACTTTAATCACAACAAATCACGTTCCTCTCTTTGTGTTCCAGACAGTTTCTGGACTAATCCGCAGTACCGTATCAAGATTGACGGTGACTATCCCGAGAAAATTGGTGCAAAAAACATGCTGGTCTCTCTCATGCAAAAGCCTGACAAGAGGAACAGACGCCTGGTCCAAAATCTCCACATCGGATTCTCTGTATTTGAGGTAATATTACCCATTACTTATTGTTTTTAGTTACGGTATTCCAGATCTGTCATACATACAGTAGACATGGAAGGTAGCTGAAGTTGTCAGATGAAGTGAAAACAGTCTCAGTCTCACTACTGGATACTGTGTCCCTTTATCCCACAGAGTGCAGACATATGCTAATAATTCGTTACCACCAGTTATGCTTAGAAGCTCATTTAAAAATTGGTCATGTGAAGTCAGGCAGTCACAATAAAAGCCAACTTAAGTTGAATGCCAGTTGAATCCTTTTAATGTGAAGCAGCAAGTAAGTAGTGATTTATTTTCCTTTGGCTGTAACTTGATACAGCTCTGTTACAGTGGGTGTGTACAGATTGGGAACAGCTGACAGTGAGACTGATGTGAATGAGATAAAAAGGTGAAACATGTACAGTTTATTTTTTAATCCCTCTTGCTTGTGGAGGCAATTTGAATCCAGCAGTGAAATGGCCACTAACAATGCAAAATACAACACTAAGAGGAAATTACAGGATGTAAATACACTAAATGGATAGCGCTTACAAAATGCAGATCATAAATATTATCAAACCACCATCAAATATTCATTTCAAAGTTTTGTTCCAAATATTCTCAGATATTCAAGTTGACCTATACAAATATTTTAACCTTAAAATTGGTATGTCCCACTTCTTACTTTTTTGCAGGTGACATTGCATATCCAAAAGTAATTTATGTGACGCCAGATCCAATGCCAGACACTGTGTCTGGCATTGCCATCATAACATAGACTCATTGCAGTAAATCCCAAGTAAACACAGTTAAGTGTACGGTCAAAGTTCAAGCAATCTGCATGAATGCATTGAACACTGATGTCTGAAACGATAAAGAGCAGCTCTATGTTTGTGTTTAGGAAAGCAGGCCCCATTCTGATCATTACTATGGTAACCGAGAGAACAGGGCTGTCTCACTCCCCAGACACAACTGATAGGTTCAGTACATGACATAGAAGTCTCGACAGTGTCAAGGCCAACTAAGGGTAAACATATTTCTTGTTTCGAGATCAATGATCATTAAGGGACATTCAGTACTTACGAAACTGTTCTGGGGGCATAGAGATTAGACAACTACTTGAGTATTGTCTTGGACTCCTGTGCACTCTCTACTTTCACTGCTGCCTGAACTGATGATTGATAAATAATACCATGAGAACATTATTAACTGCTTGCTTTTTGTTCCCAACATGAACTCATCTTCCACTGATTTCCTTCAAGGTGACCAAACAAGTAAGAGACAGTTTTTTCTCCTAATCCTTATTCACAATAACTTTATTCACTGTGCACGCTGCTGCTGTGGTTAATAAACTGCAGAGAACTGACATTTTTTTTTTTTATTATTTTAGTACAAGGAGCTGACCGGGAAGTTCCCAGCCTCTTTCTTCACCAGCCATGCACCTGTCGCCCAAACCAAAACCTACATGAATGCACGTGAGGTGATGGAGTTCTTTTTACTGAAGCCTGGTGAATACCTGATCGTGCCGTCCACCTTCAATGCCAATGAGACAGCCTCCTTCATCCTGACCATCCTCTCCAAAGCAAAAACCCACACCTAGTATGCTCACTCTCTCATTTCACTGCTTGTCTCACTGATCGTCTCACCCTTATTCAGAATTATTCATTCATTTTTTTTTTGTAAATATTACACACTGATCTGATTTGAATTTATTTGGTATTTTCCCACAGTGAAAACTCTGGAGGCCATGGCCACAACCATGAGGCAATTGAAAAGGTTTGCGTGATTTAATAATACCGCAGTATTTTGGGTGTTAATATTATTGGATATCATGTTACATGTTCTTCTATATTTTATTGCATGTGTTTGAGAAATGTTTTAAAAATTGCATTTCATTTGGGGTAAAACTCCTCTTCCCCTCTCCTTTTATTTCCTAAAGGAAACAAACGGAGATGCGAACGAAGATGTAAAAAAGACAAACTTTTTTCGTCAGCACTCGGACAAGGTAAAATTCAAGATAGACTTTATTGATCCCACACACAGGAAATTCACTTGTTACAGCAGCTCACAGTAAGGCAAGGTGGATAAGAAAAATGAAAAAACAAAATAAAGCTTATATACACCTTTCAAGTATACAGATATGTGTGGTGGATCATTTCACAGAGATATTACACAGGTTATTGAATCAACAAGTTATTGTTATAATATAATACAAAACATAAAATGTAAAATGTAAATGCATGAGACCAACAGAGAGATAAAATGGGAGCGAATTACAGTCATCTGGTGGGAAGAAACACAAATGCAATGCGAAACGAGATGTGGCTGACAAAAAACTCACTGATGAAAGCTAGAGAGAAAGTTTACCACCGTCCATTTCATTTTCAGTATGAAGAGGTGGATGCAGCGCAGCTCCAGATTCTTCTGAATAATGAAATCCTGAAAGGTTTGGACTGTACTCAAAACACAGCACAACAAACGGTTCAATAAACATTAGAATACATTGTAATAATCATAATATCCGTGTTTAGTTCAAATGTCTCTCCTGTTGTCGTTGTTTTTAGGAGACTTGAAATCTGGAGGCTTCAGCCTTGATGCCTGTCGCAGCATGGTTGCTCTGATGGACGTATCCTGTTGTGGTGCATGTGACATTCGTTATCATTAAGTATAATACACACTGTAAATAATAAGCTCATATGCTTTGTGTACACTATACTTGATTTGCTTTGTAACCTTAACATTGACTCAAAGACATCAATTACTGGCAAACTAAACGGTCAAGAATTTGTTCGTCTGTGGAACAAGGTCATCAACTACAGGGTAAAAGCAATTAACTTCAGTTTGAACAAGTCAGATTAAGGTTGTTGTTTTTTTAAAAATATTTCATTACATTTCTGTTTAGCAACCTTTTAATTCTATCATTATGCATCTAAAAACGAATATGGAAGTTTTTTTTTATGTTGGTTTTTTTCCTCTTTTACCAGGACATTTTCTTCCGCACTGATGTTTCACGAACAGGAACGCTGTCACTGAGTGAGCTGAGGAATGCGTTCATAGCTTCAGGTACCACTAAAGCACTTTACAAGTCAGTCAAGTTAATGTATGTAATCAGTGTGCACATATACGTTTTCCCAGAGAGAAACAGGTGTGAGACAGAGGGGGTGTCTCGTTCTTCCAGCTCTACCTCTACACAGTCAGCCAACTTAATTAATGATGAATACAAAAACAAAAGTTTCAGATGGGTGTGTGCCTGTGTTCGTTGAAATCTGGCTTGTGCAAAACATGATATCACACCAAGACAGAAGAATAAACTCAGTTCCAAAACTTATCCTAACACCTGCTGTGTGTGTGTGTGTGTGTGTGTGTGTGTGTGTGTGTGTGTGTGTGTGTGTGTGTGTGTGTGTGTGTGTGTGTGTGTGTGTGTGTGTGTGTGTGTGTGTTGAACAGGAGCGAAGGTCAGCGATGACATGCTCAATCTGATGGCTCTGCGTTATGCCTCAGCTGGACAGGTGACACTGGAGAGCTTCATCAGTCTCATCCTTCGCTTGGACTGCATGTACAGTACGTAAAATAAGATGGGACAAATTATGACAATAGCTAACACCATATAAGAAATGACTCTCTACCACTTCTTATGCATATCCTTATGCATATACAGTATACAGTTATAATGCTGATGGCTTAACATTATTTTTTGTTTTGCTTAACAGAAATCTTCAAACAACTGTCTGATGGAAAGAGCATGAGTCTTCTTGAGTCTGAGGTAATAAAACATATTTTCTTGCCAGTAGTTTATGGTTCAAATATAGTTTTCACACATCACAGCTGTCAGGTTAATACTGACAAGTTTCACCTCGTCAGTCCTTGCCTTTGATTTGACTTGTAAACTGGGAGTGAATTTCCAAAGAAACACATTTTCTTTGTACACAGTTTTTTAATTATTCTCAAGAAAGAATCTCTGATAGCAATGAACAATAAACAAAACAGGAAAGGATGATTTCATTCAGGCTGTTCCACTCTTCTTTACCTGGCATCTTAAAGCTTTCTGCAATGCTCCTGTTGCTTGCACAAGTGATCATCGTCCTGGGCATTGGCAAAAAATGGCATACATTAGACTGAATGCAGAAATAAACACTGAATACCCAATTTTAATAAATTAGAGAGTGAACTCTGGCCCCTACTCAAGCAAAAAGTGACGTTATGCACCTTAAACGTCTGTTGTTAACTGCTATTAAACAAAAATGTGAAGAAGTGGAATACTGAATGCTGAAAAAAACACACACCCAGTTTAGCCTTGGCCACAGTTAGTTGGCCCCTGCCTAAACCAGTTGTTAGTTATTCATTCTTTGCTTTGTACTGTTACATTAGCTAATGTTGCACACTGCTGACACTGCAGGGAAGGTAGTTGTGAGCGCACATAAACAATATTCCTGATTTTATATGAAAATTCGTCTTCAGCTGTTTTCCATGGAAATCAGTCCACTATAGGCAACCAAGAAAGCTGTGGAAAGGCTCATTAATCAACAATTAGTAATAATAACAAGAAAACACATTAGCAAAATACCTTGTTTTTGCTATAGCTCCAGAGAGAATATACTGTATGGGTATTGAATCTTCGAATGTTACACCAGAAAAGTGTGAAATATGGTACCTTAAAGACATATTGTTCTCTAACCTTGGCAAGTAACATAATCTCATGTGTCCTTCCCATGATCCTACTCCTCAACTACCAAACATGTATGCCTTTGCTGGTACAGATAAACTTACACTTAATACCCCCTCCAGGCTAAAAGCCTTTACAATGAGCTACTTACAAACATGGTTATATATGGTGGATACCTGATATACTTCTATTCATAAAGCACTAAGCATGTTAACAACAGAAAGTTCACAAAAACAGGGTCAGGGCTTTGGTTTTGTAATGATGACACTCCCTCATAGAGACAAGACACTAGAGAGTCTCACACTGTAGCGCTGCTAGCTCAACTACAGCACAGTTTCCTACACAGGGGAATGTCTCTCAAGAGGACATACTGTACATGTGCTTCTAATGAAAGCTTCACCAGATCAGACAGAGAGTTTTAGTAGTTCGGGGTGAATTGTTGTGTAGGTACCCTTTAATGTAGAAGAAAGAAGAAGAGAAGAAATATCTTGCTGTAGACAAAAATTACATGATTGAGCTTATCTATATGTTTAATGTGATAAAAGATGAATTGTTGTGTATTTGTTGCATAATAATCTGTGTCCTTCTTTTTTTTTCAGTGGATTTATGTTTCCATGTACACTTAAACCAACAAGGAAGATGGACTGCACAATTCGTCTGATCGAAAGTACAAGGAGTACACATTCCAAAACCATCTTTCTTTTTTATTTGCATTTTGCATTGCATTACATCAGCATGATAAGTAAAAGATGTGTTCCTCTACAAATAAGCTTTGACACAGTGTGACTCTGTAACTACAGGGTAATTTTTATGCATTGCATTAGATATTAATGCAAACATCTTTGGAGACTTTATTAGACTTGAGGTTGAATCATATTGCATGTTCAAATGATGAATGACTAATGACTAAGTTACTGCATGTTTGTATCATTAGTAGATCTATTAGGACATTTTGTAAACACATTTGGGATTTCTGTGTGACATGGGCTAATTTTAACTACAAAAACATGTAGTTCGATTTTACACTTTTTAAAGATGTACTGTAATGTTGGATGAATGTGTGGGTCAGTAAAGAGTTACAGTTTGTACTGTTTGTGGCATGAGCACTTATTACTTTCATTATTATAATTAATAATAGTTAACGATTGAACATTATGACCTTTAATCACATATTTACCTAAGGCTCTTCTTTGGAAATCCAAACTACTGTAAGGTTCACCTTATTTATGGTGCAGTGTTTGATTTGACTGTTAGAGGTACTGTAAAATAATTAATAATACCTTCTTGCTCCATGGAATTGTTTACTGATGTTTGTTGCTTAGAACGCAACAACAAAAGCAAGTTGTAGTCCTTTTATGTTATGTTAAACTGTATGAAATTACACTACGTGAAAAGATTTCATTTCATCAAAGAGCAACTTGAGAGGTATGAGGTTCTCATTTAAAACGGTAAGATGTTGCAAACGATGGTTGAATGTTAATTCTAATGTAGCTTTAATTATGCTCCATTTTCAGTTGGTTGGGATGAGTGTTGTTGCTATCCAAGTGCTCGCAAAGTGTTTTGGACACAGATTAGTGCCACACTTCTGCCCTCTAGTGGTTGAAAACTGTACAACGTGCAACCTGAGCATCTGACTATCACACCACCCATTAAAATGTGACACACTGGTATATATACTGTACAGTACAGTAATTGGTGTGCCCTAGGGTTGTTTCACACTGTTGACATGCTCACAAAGTCTACAGACTGCAACAGTTCTTGTCGTAATTGTATTCTAGTTAGTACAGGATAAGATCAGCTTCCTTTTTTTTGTATCTGTTCATAAGACATACTAACATGCTATTTTAAAAACTGCAGTAATGGCACTATTATTACACACACCAAAAATTACAATGCAAGAACAGAAAGTGATCTTGTACTTGGAAAAAAATATAATTACAGATCATCAGATAAAAGTTTTGACATGCAACTTTATTGTTTGTGTTCTCAACTGTTTTGATTCCACCAAATCCAACTATTATGTGCTTAACTGACAACAATCAAGTTCCAACATGTTGCTTAAACTGCATCACACATTGCAGAGCAAGCTTTTTTATCACTTATACCATGCTGGTTTGCACTGTATATCAGTGTAAAAGAGTTTGCATGTCCTCCCTGTGTTAAGATTCAAGATTCAAGATTCAAGATGCTTTATTGTCAAGACTGCAAATGTACAAGACATACACAGAATTGAAATTGCGTTTCTCTCTGTCCGAACATATGTAAAATAAAATAAAATAAATAAATATGAAATAAAAATAAAAAGATAAAAAAAATAAAAGATAAAAATAAAAATAAAATAAAAAGTAAAAATATACAAGTAAAAATAAAAATATATACATACATGCAATATATATATATACACAATATATACAAGCAGTCTTTTTGACACTGTAAAGTGGCTGGTGCCTTTTTGGGGGGGGGGGGATTTCAAAGAATCCTAATTAGAGTGTAATGTTTTTGGATACACCCTGTTCTTGCACAATCTTTCTCTCTATTGGTCTGACAATGCACGAAGGACTTTCATAAAGGAACATCCCATGCTGACAGGAGGAGTAGCCTCAGGCGTATTATAAAAGACAAGAACACTTCTACTTTCATACTTACTGAGCCACTCATATTCAACTTTCCTGTGCTGGTTAGGTAAGATAAAACTCTTCATTTGCAAGTAACATTTCAAAACAGACACACTGTCCTATAGTTTAACTTGTAGTATCGTCATAGTTGCTGGTTTAGTTTCTATTCTGGTGTAATCAATGTTACAGTTGAGATTTAAAAAAATACTGTGCATGGTTACATTACTGCTATGATTAACTAAATTTATTTTGTTTTTTTGTGGTCCATAAAAATCCCATAAGTATAGTCCATTTACCATGTATTTTACCTTACCTGCCATGAACACTCAGTGGATGGATCTCACCTCCTCTTTTAGCTCCTTAGTCATTTATGTGAATCTACCATGGTAGCCAACGTTAGACAGTCTGGCACTGTGTGGACAAGAACAACAATATGATACTGTGGTTTCCTACATAATAAATTATTTTGTGGCGTTCAAGTGATAAGTTTATAGTATAAAGTAATGTTACAAAGTAATGTTTACATAAAACTACAGATGGATCACAGATGGGTAAAATATGTGTGTATGTGTATGTGTGGTGAAAGTGGTAGATGTACAGAGGTAGATCAGTATACATACAGAAGAAGAAGAAGAAGAAGAAGAGGTGATATCAAAATCCAACTGCACTAATACCAATACTAATTTTCTAATACCAGTGTCCCATGCTAAACAGAATCCAATCCAGAATCCACTAAAATTGCTCACAGTAACCACAGCTGACTTATGCAGAGACCTTATTTTCCTCTCTTTACACAGTCTAATTCTGCTTTTTAGAAACTGCCAGAGGAAAAAAAACAAATACTTAAGATTTTCTTTTCTTAATAGAGCTCAAACACTGCAACGATGCCTCCACCGGGTGTGTGTATGAACATCATTAATGCACGGCACAAGAAAGATGGTTTTGGGACTGTCGCTAACCCTGAGAAGTTTTTCAACCAAGACTTCCAGCAGTTGAAACAGTATTGTAACATCCAACGGGTAAGGTACATCGACGAAATGTTCCCCCCTGACAGGACGTCCATCGGTGAAGGTGCATTGGATCCTACAGACTTGACAAGAGTGCAATGGCTGAGACCAAGGGTGAGTGTTTTGGTGCAGATGTGATCCCATATCACACTAAATGTTCATAGTTAAACAGATGTGTAGGTTGTCCTAGTCTTCAGTAGAGTTTCTAAGAGTTAAAAATATGATGTTGATTCTAAATAATATGTCCAGCTCTTTTTCCTAACACCATTGATCTATTTGGTCTATTAATATTAAAATATTGCTTTTATGTATGTATTTTTAAACATCAAAAGGTCAAAGACAAACCTGACAGAGCTAGACATTATATAGTGTATTGATATAGTGTTATCTACCAGTTAGGCTAATACAAAACCAAACACCATAATAAATTTTGTGTTTTGAACAATTCTTCTGTTTCAGAAAATTGTTCCTTATCCATGTTTTTCTGTTGATGGGATGTCCAGGTTTGACTTTGGTCAAGGCATTATTGGTAGGAAAACTTTCATTCATAATACATAAATTGGTTTTTTAGATCTGAGTGCAGACAATGGGCAGAAAACAGAGAGCTACATGTCAGGAGATAGGTGTACTACTCACACCTTTGTCTGCTTAGTACACCTTTCTGGTAACTTAAAGACCTTTTTATTTACTCAGGAAACTGTTGGTTTCTTGCGTCTATCGGAGCTCTGACATTCCAGGACTACATCCTTCAGCAAGTTGTTCCTCAAGACCAAGGCTTTGATGAGGAGTACTGTGGGCTGTTCCACTTCCGGGTAAAACAACACTCACTGACAACAATATTTGTCTAAAAGTCTGCTCTTCTAAAAAAAAGGTACATATTTTTTCTTTATAAACCCTTCCCTTTCTCTTATTTCTCAAAAACTTAGTTCTGGAGATTTGGAAGTTGGGTGGATGTTGTCATTGATGACAAACTACCAACAATTAATGGCAGACTACTCTTCGTTCACTCCAAAGACCCAAATGAGTTCTGGCCTGCTTTGCTGGAGAAAGCCTATGCCAAGTATGGAAAATCTCTGTTCTCAGTCATAAAAAGCATTATATCAGAGTGAGGTCTGTCTTATTTTTGCATCTGTGTAAGTGATTTCCCATTTGTGTCAGGGTGTGTGGTTCATACTCGGACATGATTGCTGGAACTCCTGCTGAGGCTTTGGTGGACTTCACTGGTGGTGTTCACATATGTGTCCAGCTGTCAGAACCTCCTCGAAACCTGTGGGAAATGATGTACAGAGCTGGCCTATCCAAGTCACTGATGGGTTGTGGTACACCAAAGGGGGTAAGCACCAATATACCACACAAAAGCTAGTTCTTTTTGCCTTCTGCTGAAACTCTTTGGAGTGTCTGTCTTGTCCAAAAGACCTGATGCTCATCTTCTTGGCGATCAGTAAATCTGTGTACAAATTCAGGGGTCATAGGAAGAAAACAAACTACATGCAAAACATTAAAACACAGCAAAACTGAAATAAACAAGGACCAAGGGATTAACCCCTGACCCCTTGGCATTCACTTCACTTGTCTCTCCTTTTCTGGCCCACTTTAAACCTGTTGACATTTTTCGGATTTTTGGAAGACAAAACAGTGGAAATACTGAGGATAAAAGGTATGGTTAAAACAATTAGTTTACTTTCTGACGTCTGTTTGCAAAGGACATTAGTCCACTAGTGGCTTATTAATCATAATCTTTCAATCTTTTACGCCTAAGTGACTCTATAGACTCTTAAAAGGTTGCAACTCATGCATGAGTTCAGGAAATTACATGCTCCTTTCATGAGCAGTGAGAAAAAAACAGCCTCTCCCTAAATGTAAAGGTTAAGTGCTTGAGGCAAGTTAAATGTTAAACGCTGAAATAATGTGGTGAGAGGGCTGCGGTCGATGCAGCTGTCACAGTTTTCACATGATTTTCACCTTTAGGAGACATCTGCCAACACTGTACTACCAAATGGACTGGTTGAAGGTCATGCCTACGCTGTCACGGGTGTAAAACAGGTGAAGGATTACATGTGTAATACATATAATATTGATTAATTATTAATTATTATTAATTATTTTATTAATTCAGTGATGTTTAAAGTTGTATTAGTAGTCAGGGTTTTGAAGCTTTCAAAAAACAAGTTTCAGGATAATAGAGGCCTTAAATAGGCCTAAATAAAAATTGTGTTTTCTCTGGTAACTGTTGGTCAGGTGATGAGCGGAGGGCAAGCAGTAAACCTGGTGCGTTTGTGGAACCCATGGGGCCAAGGAGAGTGGAATGGAAACTGGAGTGATCGGTTAGAAAGCCATGACTGTGACTTTGTGACTTGATTTGCTGCCTCAGGGGAAAGGAGACATTTTCTTTCTAATGACAGGCAGTTTTTTTTTTTTTTTTTTTTGAAGAATGCTTTGTTAAAAAAGGGTGTCAGCTTCTTAATCTCTACAGTGGTATGTCTTTATAAATCCAGTATGAGTATTCCCTTAATAAAATGTCAACATGTGGTATTTGCTTACAAAACCTCACTTGCTTTGACTGAAAACCAGCTTGTGAAAAATGTCAAGAGAGTAAGACAGCTTAGTGTGCTTAGCATGCAAAAATAAAAACACGTTGAGCTAAAATCTAGTTTAAAAATCACAATTTTCTAACAATACTGTCTCTCCTCTTCCTTCATTGACAAATTGTATCTAAAGGTCATCTTTGTGGCAAACTGTGAGCCGCCAAGATCGTGAGTTGTGCCTTTCTGTGCGTGACAATGGGGAGTTTTGGTAAGCATAGAGAAATCATAATTTGACAAATCTCATTTCTAAAATTACCAAATGCAAAATGTTTTAACAAACTAAAACAAATGCAGCGTAGCAACTTAAAAACAAAAATTATTTTTACTCTTTTTTTATTTGAGCAATAATTAGTTGTAAAAATCCATTAAAACCTAAACCTCATTATATAATATGTATACTTAAAATGATTGAAGGCTAGTTTGTATCTGAAAAGTACAATGTATTTGATCAGGTACATACAGTCGATCGCGCTTGCATGTCTTACCTCAACTGATTAATACAGAATAACTTTTTTTTCTTGGATAGATCAAGTGACTGTGTTACCTAAATTTATCTCTGATTTCGACAGGATGACCCTGGAGGACTTTTGTAGGTTCTACTCGGACCTCGACATCTGCTGCCTTTGTCCTGACTTCCTTGATGGAAGCTCTTCGTGCCATTGGAAGACCTCCTTCTATGAGGGCAGATGGGTTGCAGGGACCACTGCTGGAGGATGCATGAATAATAGAGGTAATAGTATATAAGCAATATATGTAGTCTGGAGGATAGAAGTTTTTTAGTGTTTAATGCTTTTTTTTCTTCTCTTTGTTACTTTATTCATGCGTAATTGGAATGCTAATTTAATCAATTAATAATAGCTTTATAGATATATCAATTTAATAATACTCAACACAAGCGTTTCCAAAACACACTTTTAAATTTGAAAGCCTGTTAAAGATTAATGTTGTAATTCCATTTAAGATTAATTATTCATTTAATTTACAACGGAATAAGAAAATTGGACTATTCATTTGCAAATAAAATGATATAATTTAATGGACTCATTTAAAATTGGTTTAAAAAAAATGATCAGTTTATTATTTGATGACATCTCTTTGAATGTCTAGAATTATTCCAGTGCACACACAAAGCTCCATAACGAGAAGGAATTTGCCAAGAATGGATGAACTGGCTGCAAGCAGCAGACAAAAAATGTTAATATGTTTAAAAGTCTTTGCTTCTTTGACTTCCAGAGAGCTTCTGGACTAATCCACAGTATCGCATCAGGATTGAAAAATTACTCGATGAATGTTCCTCAGAACAAGGGGAAAAAAACATGCTGGTGTCTCTCATGCAAAAGCCTGACAAGAGGAACAGACGCCTGGTCCAAAATCTTCACATTGGATTCTCTGTGTTTGAGGTAAATGTTATTGTTTATGTCACAGTGTGAGGACTTTCTGTATCATCATGGTGGATGAATACATTTACATTTTTTGGCTAATGTCACTGGTAGTAGTAGAGCTTTCTTTTTCATAAGCACCTAAACACATTTTAAAGCATACATATAAATGATCATTAAATTCCATATTTTTTATTTGCATTATTTACATGATTTCATATTGTCATGATTTCACTGATAATTCTGTTTTTTCCCCTAACATCAACTTATTCTCCTTCAATCTCTTTCAAGCTCACTGGACAAGTAAGTAACATTTTTAGCCGACTACTCAACTACACTGTGCTGCCATACAGATTGATATGAAATGCATAAAACTTTCATTTCTATGTATTATTGGTATCACAGTACGAGGGACAGAGGGGGAAGTTCCCAGCCTCTTTCTTCAGCAGCCATGCACCTGTGGCCCAAACCAAAACCTACCTGAACTCACGTGAGGTCATGGAGTTCATAACACTGGAGCCTGGTGAATACCTGATTGTGCCGTCCACCTTCAATCCCAATGAAACAGCCTCCTTCATCCTGACCATCCTCTCCAAGTCAGAGACCCACATCCAGTAAGTAACTCGCAAGCTTACTAATTAGCACGTCCTGAACCAGTCTGTCCACTCAACACAGAAAACAAAGTGGAATACTGTTACATCAAACTCCCAGTACGACAGTGAACAACTGGTTAAGGGACCCCCAAAAAGATTTATATCATAAGCCCTTATGCCGCTCATTACTGACAAATGTTGTCATGTATGTTACTGTATACAAGTAATGTTCTCATGTCTCGTGTCTTTCTGCAGTGAGAATTCTGGCGGTGGTCACGAACATAGAGAAGGGGAACAGGTGTGCAAGACTTTAAAATACTGTTCATTTTGTTATTGTAGTACATATTTGCTCTATTGGTTGCATTGATAGCATGACACATGCATATTGCCCAATGTATCAATTCATCTGGAGAAAAAAGTAATCAATCTTTTGCAGCACACACCAAGTGGAGAAGGAGGGGATGATGAGACCAAGAGAGACTTCTTCCGTCAATTCTCAGACCAGGTAATTTGTGTGTCCTATACTGGATTCAGACTACACATTATTACCTTTATAACACACATAACCAAATAATGTAGTGCATCTGGAAGATAAGTGGACATCAGGCGAGTGATCACTTAAACTGGCATAGTGGAACATCAACTCCATGGAGGTTTTTTGGAGGTTGTTCCACAATGTTGCTCAGTGGAAGCTCATAGTGTTTCCCCCATGAACATAGTTAAGCCACCTTTGTTTACCTTCTTGTTTCTAGATGTTGGGACATCACACAAGTTGTGAACATTGTAAACTATGACTGGACTGAGACCAACATGTCTCTATACAAAGTCATGGCAAGAATTTATAGCTTTATAATAGCCCGAATTGATTACATTATTACTACATTACATTGCATTTAGCAGACTCTTTTATCCAAAGCGACTTACAGAGGAGGAGAATTGACATAGTGATCATCTTAACAGACAAAAATATCTGAGTCTGACATTAAAGCAATACTTCAACATTTTGGAATACATACAGATACACTTTGTTGTAGCCTCCACCAGCATACAATCAAGGTAGATACTTGTCTGAACCAAGAAATCTGGCACAGAACAAGACATAACATGCTAGTGAGTGTTAGAGATGTAGGACAGAACCAGGCAAACCAGTTTTTTAACTATGCTAAGCAAAGTACAGTACATGCTGTACAGAATCCACAATCTCAATCCAGCGTATAAAATGACTGGACTTTACATGTCTTTTTAATAAACATTCATGTCTATGTTGTATTTTCGAGTATTGAATTGTATTGCTCTTTTTGCTGCTGTCTTTTCTTCTTCACTGTTACTGCTCCATTGGAACAGAATTTTAAATATTATTTTATAGAATCATATTAGAAACATGTTTTATAGTCTTTTAACTACACTTGGTGACATATGTGAAACCCATAAGGTATATGATGCTATTTTTGGCCACAGCGTAAAGATGATTATGATAATGAGCTAAACATACCTTCCTTGCTTTAATTTCTTTCGCAGTATGAAGAGGTAGATGCTGAGCAGCTCCAGGGTCTTCTAAATGATAACATCCTAAAAGGTTTGGACCAAAAAAACTCCAACAGGCTTGAGGATACGATCCAAAGAATACATATATAATATAATAATCTTGTGTAGCACTGTTATGTTGCTGTGTTTAGGCCAAATGTTCTTTTCTGTTTTAATTTAGGAAACTTGAAATCTGGAGGCTTCACCATTGATGCCTGTCGCAGCATGGTTGCTCTGATGGACGTATCCTCCCATGTCATGTCATGTCATGTCATGTCATGTCATGTGAACCAGTGAACTATATATGTTGCTGCTGAATTTGCATTTAGAGCGAAATCTCTATCTTTGAACCACATAAGTAGAGTACATGCCAAAACCTGCTTGCCCTTTTAGATGTTGAATGAATGAAAAGTTCAGAGACATGCTCCAACATAAGCTACTTTAATACCTTAATGTTGGGTTAGACGTCAATCACTGGTAAACTAAATAGTGGGGAATTTGTTCGTCTCTGGAAGAAGATCGTCATATACAAGGTAAAAGGAACACAGAAAAGGTTACAAATTTCACAGTAAATCAACTGGTGGTAAAGGGTTTAGAGTTCACCCTGCTTTGGATCACAAAGATTTTCCTGTTTTTTTCTCTCTCCAACCAGGACATTTTCTTCCGCACCGACATTTCACAAACAGGAACACTGTCACTGATGGAGCTCAGAAATGCAATCATGGCCTCAGGTAGACCATAAACAAATTATTTTTATTATTACTACTTTTTTATTAGTTTTCAGAAAAACATGTATACAGACACAGAATACCTAGTGTGCAAGATAAAGACGAGGACTTGCACAAACTTGCATGAGCTATATGACCTAAATCCATATACTTATTTACATTCCATGCACAAACACAAATCCCACAAATTCATAGTTTTATAACAGTATTCAACTCCCTCATTTTCCTTTCTGGTGAGTGATCTACAGCCTGATCCATTTCTTTGTGGTCCAGACATAACTGAACCATCCTGGGATTTACCCCTTTTAAAGCTAATGACTGGTGTAGACAGAACAGGAAATGCAAAACCTCGCCAAACCTTCTTTGTAATTGTTTGTTTACAACATTTTTGATGTTGACATTTGGGTTTGTCAGGCCAGGACCCAAAAACAGAGCCCAAAACAAAGGTTCAAAAAGTGTTTATTCAAATAAATGGTGGGATGAAGGCAAGTGAGCATATCTAGAGACAGAGGCTGGCAGGCAGACTAAACTTAGCTGGAGGTTTGCTGACGAGTAAATAGTAAAGACAAGTAAAACAACATACCGTAGAAGAGATATACTGCAGCGTCCTGATTCATGTATAAGATACAAATATGCAGGTTGCAGCACAGGTGGCTGATTGGAAGCTATGCCCCAGAGAGACACAAACACAAACAGATAGAAAAACAGGGCACTGACAAGTAACACTCAGAGAGAGGAAACAATAGAGGAAAGGATACAACCAGACCATGAAAAAGCAATACTATGATCAAAATGCCAGATATACAATGTGTACCTCAGCTGTGGAAGTATTACTTGGTATTTTAAAGTACCAAAACAAAAATGCAATAAGTAAAAGTTGTGCATTTAGTGTCCTTCTTAAGGAAAAGGTCACCTGATGAATCACTTTTTTGTGTATTTTGTTGCAGTACACAAGATTAAACATGTTCCAGGAATGGTTAAATACTGTTTAAGACAATAGTGTATCTACAGTAGGGGGCCGTATTAAACTAGAGCCAGACTGATATTTTAGGAGGTTTTATTTTTTAGCTAGAATGAAAATACACCTTTTTTTTATGTGGACTGTGCACTGATTGTGTACCAATATGACTATGCAGATGTATTCAGAAACCTACTTTCTTTAAAAAAAATGTATAATAGATGTTACAATTAGAATTACAGTCATCTAATCACAAATGCATGGACAACCATTTTTATCTAATGAAACTAAATAACAGGATATATTTTTGCAAAGTTCCTTAAGTGAGAGTAGGTAACACCTAGGTTTGTGGCAGAGGATTTTGATCACATGATTGATACAAATGTTTTGAGGGGGCGTGAATTGTTTCGGCTTCTAAATGGGGGTATGTCAAATAAAGTTTGAGAACCACTGGATCATTGACACAGTGATGATGAATGCTTAATTTCCTGAACAGATTCCAGGCACTTTGTGCTTTAATTTATCCAAATGCGAACTAGGAGGAGCACAGTAAACCTTTTTATCACAGCAGACATGACATGTTATAGTAGGAAAAGCAGTGGGGCAACATTAACAATGGGACTGTGCTATTGTCGTCACAGTAAATCATGACAGTTCTGAAAGAAATAAAAAATTATCTGCAGATAAGCTGATAATGAAAACAATAGTTAGATGCATTCCTAAAATAAATAACATCTAAACTTTTGACCCTATGTGTTGGTCAGGAAAAACGATCAGTGATGAAATGCTGAATCTGATGGCCCTGCGCTACGGTTCTTCCTCTGGAGTCATAACACTGGAGAACTTCATCAATCTAATGCTTCGCTTCGAATACATGAACAGTAAGTAAATCTAGACAGCTGATAACAGTAGACAAATAATGATTACGGTGAAATTAATGCTATACTTTATAATAAATACTTTTTTAGAATTTCTGTTCTTGTGCTTTGAGTTGTGTCTATTTTCTGTCTAACTTGAACTCAAACACAGACTTGTGGGAACTCTATAAGTAAAACAGTGTTTCCTTCTGTATTTAGGCAGGTAATGAGATGCAGCATGGTAGTGAGGTGACTCTGTCAGGGATTGAGCAGGAAACGGCGACTGCTAGTGGGCAGGAAAAGAACAACAGAGACATTAATATGCAAGACTGTGAGGCTCTGGGTGTAAAGGTGTGAGGAGAAGGGAACACAGCAGCAGGTGTCGCCATGATAATTGTGCGTCAGTAGTTAGGGAGAAGCAAATGTAGCAAAAAAATAAATACATTTGTGGTTTTCAGCAAAATTTTGATGCACACACTTTACTCAGGATGAATTGTAATCTCCATCACCATCCTGATTTTTCATCTTGTGTCCATTATTACATTACATAGGTCAAATTTATATTCTGGGTTAGCAATGGAAATCAAAGAAAGGTTTCATTATGCCAGTGTACCATTGGGTGTCCTACAGTAACTGGCAGTAATTGGCAGCATACCATTGTTCCATGTATGAGGCTGTATAGGAGGGCACCAACTAGCAAGGAGGTGGTCATGAGTGGGGTGAGATTCATTACATGTGGCAGACCCATGTTGTGCTTTCACAGTTTTTGGACTAAATATTTGTCTTTCCCAACAGAAATCTTCAGACAGTTGTCTGATGGAACGATCATGACACTACGTGAACAAGAGGTAATAAAACTTTATCAGAGGTGTTAACATTTTCAAATGCGTATTCATTCTTAACCTGCCCACCTGTTGAAACAGATGAAAGAAAATAACTGATTGTACAGTGATGCAAAAACGTCACTTCCTATTTTCTATTTAGTTTCATTCTCCCAAGTGTGTCAGTTGTTGTAGAAGGTATGGCATGCTCATATAACATGTATAGTTTTCTCTGATGAAATGATCATGCTGTTAACCTAAAGGACCTAAATTTAATTAATTGCTGGATCTATCCACCAATGGGATTGGTTCTGCTCGAGGTTTCTGCCTGGTGTTTCCTCATCACTATTGCCAAGTGCTTGCTCATGGTGGAATTGTTGGGTCTCTGTCGATAATATTATAAAGTCTAGACATGCTCTGTATGGAAAGTCTTAAGAGATAACTTGTTTTATGATTATGGAAACTACATAAATAAAATTGAATTGAATTGAATTAACAATCTACCCTTCTCTAATTTGCAGTGGATGTACATTTCTATGTACACCTAATCTGAAAGAGAAGACGGACCGCATTTGGACTCACATCAGCAGATGATGTGAAAAACAAAACGATTTCTGCAAATGAGCGTTATGTGGTATAAAACCACAGGGCTTTTACTTTTGGCTTTTAGTTAGAGATGTTACAAAAACTGTGTCCTCACTTCATTTTTTTCTTTGGAGCAGTCCAAGCAATATCAATTATACAGGTGTTGGTTTATTCATTTTAAGATTGGCTAATTAACTCCTGTCTTGTTAGAACAATGGCTAAAATGTATCACTGATTAAAAAATAGTTTAAAACACACACACACACACACACATTAGGACTGGTTCTCATGACTGCTTTGTCATTCTATAGTAACTCAGGTCAAACATGTTATATTTGTTAAAAATGGCATGTTTATCACTGCTGGATCTTTTTTTTTAGTTACAACTGAATTAGTAGATTGAGAGCACGGTATTGAAAACTGAATTAGGTCATGAACACAAAACATTAATGATTTGTTTCCTAGGTAATATAATGTGAAATGCAGTAATGTGAAAATACCACCCATCCTATAATACAAAGCCAAAGTACTGTACATTTTTAAGCCTCATAGTTAAGCTCTCTTATGTTCTCCATTTATTTTATGTGGGTTATTGCATTTATTGTTAGATGGGAACAGTGTTTTTTAACCACGTTAGCATGGGTGGTGGACACATTCATGACCCCGTGTGAATGAATTGTAATCACTTTGTTCTTTTAACTTTTCGTATAGCGCCATAATCAAGGCATTGTCAAAATTACACTTTGTCTAGTACTTTCTTAGCATGCTGACAAACGTTAACACCAGAGCACCACTGTGTAAGAGTGACCTCACACTACTGTTACTTTTAAATGGGTTACTACATTTTCTTTTTTGGTGGGAATAATACAGATAAAAGCATTATCCAAACTCTTTTGGTGTACAGTATATGAATTCTTCTTTTATCCTATAGAGTGCTTTGCAGATATGCTGGAAGGTGTACATTTATCTTGTGAAATGGGCTTATTAAACAGCTACACACAAATCTTGGCTTTGGAAATGTGTTGTCCATTTTCTACATAATAGTCAATAATACAAATTTGTGTTAAAGAATTGTCTTTTGATTAGATGTTTGTGCTTCATATTATTATTATTATTGTTATTGTTATTATTATTATTATTATTAGTCAGACACTCTCACACCTATTTGGTACGAGTCCAAATTTAACAAACAAGACAGCGTTTTTCACTGCACACTATTCGAGAGTGTGGTGCTGGATTTGATTGAAGTAGATTTAATCTGCTCCAAGGGAAAGAAACACAAGCATCAGATATGTATTAGTATGCGTTTATTGATTTAAGAAATAGCAATACAGTTTAAATGATAACATATATGATCATACATAGATGTTACGACCAGGTAAGGGGTACGAAAGGAAGTAACATAAAACCAGATTTTAAAGGTTATTAAACAAAAGGAATTTATTAAATGAAAGTTTTTAGATTGTTTAAACAAAAGGAGGTGAGGCAAAAGGAAACGAAGGGCTAGCAAGTGCTGATAAACGAACAAACCAATATAACCAAAAGAGAACTCTAAACAGAGCCTATGTTATCTTACTAGAAACAAAAACGAGAAAGAAAACCTACTAACTACTAGTAGATAACAAAAACACATCCAAAACAGCACATCTAAACTAGTGAGACTAACAGAAATCTTCTTATGCGTAATCAGTATTATCTCCAAAATAACTAAACCCTGCCCCGTCCCAGTAAACCAAACACAAAACCTCCAGTTACGAAATACGAACAAACTAGTATCATGATACGTACAAACGAGGCGAGCTCACAAACACACAAACACGAGTGAAGCCGCCACGATGCTCGGGCGGCTGCAGTTTAAATCCTAGATGATGCTGCTGCGGTGGCGCTCTCATTGGCGGCTCGGATTGGATGCCGCACCAATTCTGGCCCTGTAGCTGACGAAAATGTTGTCCCCGCCTCCTCCAGTTTGGGGCCAACCAGAGACCAGAAACCGCACACCTGCATTTACCTATGGGAAACTCTGCACACACATACGCGTGGGACGAAACGGCGGCAGCCGTAACAATAGATAATACAATGAATTTGAGGCATAAATGTTATTATTATCAGTACTTCATTTCAAAATACCTATATGTAGAAATTCCCAAAAAAATCCCAGATCACCACTAAAAAAGTTAAAAAGTAAAAAAAAAATTTTTTTTTTCTTGTGATTGTTAAATGACATGTAGTTCTCTACAGTCAAGCAGATATTAAGATTCTGTTGCAATTAAGCATTTTTAGGCTGTGAATAGATAGCAATATGAATAAATCAAATTTCTAAGAAGGGAATAATTGCTGATTATTGATTAGGTTGCTAAAGCTGTAAACATCTTTAGGCTGGTTGTAGTAATATTTGCAGCACAGTTGTCAGCAGGGCAGTCAGGAATATGACTGATGGGTGTTTTGCAAGCCCTATGCATCCACTTGTGGTGTTAACTAGAAATCAAAGCAAAAAACATACATTTAGACTGACGCATTATTTTCCAACAGTTCTTGTCATTATTCACATGATTTAAAAACATCAGATTTTTTATTGTAAATTAGTTGTAGTTGCTCACCCTGTGTTGTCATCACTGTAGTGATCGCGGTCTTATTTAAGCTGCTGGTGTTTCCTGTGGATGACATTCATAGTAAAATCAGTCAACACTTGTAACGCAGTTACTTCATCTGCTGTAAAGCATTAACTGGATGCAAATATACTAAAATTAACAATGAATTGGCCTATAAGGTGTATGGTCATGACATTGCCATTATATTTGGCAAAATATTCAGACAAAAATTGTGGCACACTTGTGCCCTCTTGTGGAAAAAGCACATGGTGCAACCTGAGGACCTTAACACTCCGCGAGCAAAGACAGAACAGAAGAACAGAACAAAGGGGACACTTTTTGTTCAGTGTGGGAGCTAATAGGTTCTTGTGAGCTACAATTTATTATCATGCTATTTGTTTAGTCCTTTTTACTTGGTTTCTAGTATTGATAAGTGTACTGTAAGTAAGTATTTTGGCCAAACTTTAGGGGATTTTGCAGGTGTTCACAAATAGTTTTTTAAAACAGAAACTTTGATATAAAGCAAAGAGTTGTAGAGCTTTTTCCTCCATCTAATAGTTTTGCTATGAATACCAACTGAATGTATTCTTACCCTGCGTTAGTGAGGTGGGTGGTGTAGTTGTTGAGTCGGTTCTGTTGGTGACAAGGCCCAGACCGAGGGTGTCCAGGTCTGACTGAGCCTGCCTGTTCGTCCAGTCTTGAATTATGGTATCATTCTCAAACAGCTTCAGATCTTGTAGCTGGTCACCCAGGAGGCCTCGTACATCAGTAACTGTCAAATCCTGAACATTTCAAATGAAACAGTGAGCATACTGGTTCTTTTCCTAGAGACGCTTCTGGTACGGACTTAAACACTTACAGTTAACCAGACATCATGACAAATTACATAAGATCACATACTGTATTTTGGGATTTCTCTTGCAGCCTGTGTTCATTTTGAAGACAGAAGTCAAGCTTTGTGACAAATATAAACTGACCACATATTCTTCTATTCTATTTGTCACTAACCATCTCAAATTAATTACCTGCCAGTGATAGGTTTGTGTTCATCACAAGCACTATAGAATAGATAAATAGATAGAAGATCGATACCACAAGTCTGTTCAGTATTAAGGTTACAGCCAAAAGCTGTTTAGCCTAAAGAGAGGAAGCGGAAGAAAGCTAGCTAACCCAACGTGAAAAGACAAACTGTCCTTTCTTCTTTTTTGTACAGATGAAATAAAAGATATAAAACATGTTAATTAGTGAGCTTTAGTGGTGGCTATCTTAGGCTTGGCTTTGTAGCCTTATGTTGAAGGTATAATAAGTATAGATCTTATCTTCTACATTGGCAAGAAAGAAATGATACGTATTTCCTTAAATGTCAAACTTATCTAGTATTATCTACTAATCCTTTGTTTTTTTATCCGTTAAACGCTCTTGAAACCATTACAACATCTACCTCATTAAGCGGCAGTATATTCAACTTATATAACAACAAAACAGTTGATAAAAACCAGTTTGTGTTATCAAGTATCAGTATCAAGTATCCTTACAGCGATCACGTTAGGATCCAGACTCTGGAAAGTGTCTATGTCCATGTTGATGTTTTGGGTTGACAGAGTTAGTACGTCTGACCGAGGAGCTCCACCTATCAAAATATAAAGGAAACCAGGAAATTAGAGAGGAGTTTTATGAAACACAGAGAAACATCCGGATAGGCAACATGTGTGCTTACCGAGGTAGGTCTTCATTAAATTATAATAGGCAGTGGAACTTTGTGAGCTGAAGGAAGTCTTACTGATCTCATACAAGATTTTCTTCTTCTCAGATGAACATGACGCCACATTCAGAGGTTTGGCATTGCTGACAAGGTGCAAGACAAAAGTAACATACCGTGTCAAGTCCACATCATCTCTCACAGTGGTCATGATTAGGCATACTTGAGCTACATACTACCACCCACCTGATGCTGTCTGGGATGATGTTCTTCAGTGTACTTGTGTCTAATGAGCACAGGTTGGAGTCAATAATGTTCAGCTCAGTGCTGCCCAGGGAGTTCCCAGATGTATTCAGATACTTGGTGATGATTACTTTGCTCTGAACAACAAGTAAGAAAACTCTTTAACTCAGCAAAGTATCTTTCATAATAATATGTATAACATATTTTAAGATTCAAAATTTGATGTTTTGTTATTCTTCAGTTTTTTACCTTTTCTGCCTCCCATGATCCATCTTCAGATTTTATGAGAGCTGCCAGGGTGTCAATTTTGGTGATGTTCCACCTTGAGATGTCATCAAGAGACGCCACACGAGACACTGAACCGAGTAGCTGAACGTTCTCATCAGAAACACCCGATGGATACGCCTGGCAGAACACAGAATGTAGAGTAACATAAGTGTATTAAAATATAAGTTATTTAATGTACAACAAAATGACATCACCATATTTTTCTAATAATGCTAAAATTACCTGGTTGAGTTTCTTCAGAATGATTTTCTGAAAGTCATCGTCATCTACTTTCTCACAGATGGAATAGAGATTGTCCTTCAGTACAGGTGCATCCAGACAGAAATCAAATTGTGTCTGGTCGTAGCCGAAGGGGAAGGAAGCGTCACTAACTGTCACCTGGGTGATGTTACCCACAGTGCATCCTTGGAAATAATGAAAATAAAATAATAATTCAAGTTAAACACACATGTTGATCACTTTATATCATTCCTATGACTCTCTGCCTCTTTCTTTTTTACCTGCTCCTCGCATTGTCTTGGAAGCACCGAGTTGTTTAAAGAGCCTCTTGAGCTTTTGCTTGTTCGTCTTTCTTTTCCTCAATTGGGACATGAAGCTCTTAAGGAACTTTCTCTTTGTTGACTGCAAACAAACATAGTAGAAATGGCTTTTCAACACAACGTGCGAAATAGATATAATGTGTCTCTTACAAGTTACTTTAAAATCATGACAGTAAATGAATATTATTGGACTTTTAAAATTGGAAAAGAAAAACACATACAGTTTTGAACTTCCCCCAGATGTTTCTTGTGAAATATAAAGGTAGGATCCCAAGGTCTTCCAGTGTTTGCGTGTTCCAGGTGGTGGAATTCCTGAAAGCAGAATAATATATTCATTCAGTCTCTTGACTCTAGATAACAGTAGTAATGATTTGTCAATAATACAGTGTGGTATCTGATGCAGTTAAAGGATAAGGCTGGTGTTATTTAGTAGTTTAATAGTTTCTTCTTTTTTTTTGTTCCTAATAATCCTATGAAAAAACAAACAAAACACTGCGTCTGTCTGCCTCTCAGCACGCTAGATCTATCTGTGGTGCTCGTCCCCTTTATTCCTGCTGAAGAAGTAAATCTTTAAAAATGGGTCGCATATATATAGTTTCAGTTCTGAAATAATATATTTAATTTCTGAAAAGAGCTGTGCGCTGTAGTTTAGCAAACAAATGTTGTTTGAACAGGAGAAAAAATGCATTTGCAGGGAACTATTTTTAGCATTTAGTTGTGGGTATCAAATGTAGTGTTTACTGCAGCAAGATGTTGTGCCTAGGGTGTGTTTGTGGTCATAAAGTTGCAAACAGTGTAACAGAAAATTGAGATTTAATAATTAAAATCAGATTTTTAAAACATTGATAGTACGTGTTAGCAGGATCAGTTCATTGCTGGTTTTAGTCTTTTCATGACAATAAGAAGAATATACTGTATATATAACACCAGTGTTATCCTTTAAGTTGCAGCCCGATTGTCTCTTAATTTGATCAAATTTCCATACCCGTATTTTGTTTTCCCAGACAGCAGCAGCGTCTCCATGGCAGCCACCTGGCTGTCAGAGAAGCTCTTGCAGGCTTTGAGTTTTTCCAAAATGACAGGATCGGAGCTCTGGATGTAAGAGCTGTCCAGAGTGCAGACCATGTTCCCCAGCACATCCAAATTGTTTCTGCTCAGATTCACACCACTTATTCCCTAAACAAACGCAAAACACAGTATTTAGTTTAAAACTGCCCCACGCATTGAAACTTTTAGATATAAACTATATAAAATGCTATATGTGCATCTACATATTTCTCAATAATGCCATATAGTGGTGATTCAACAAACTAATTTTAATAGCACTTACCAAGCAGGATCTGGCTTCACTAAGTAAAAGTGAGTCCTTTTTCAAAATGCTGGAGGCCACAGAGAAGTCTGCAGTACCCACTGCGGTAAAGTAGGACCTGCAATTGGCTCTTTTGACATCTTTTTTGCTGTAATAGACATTAAAAAAAGAAAAAAAGAAAATAAATAAGCCAACTAAATGTTTTTTTTATGCCAGTGGCATATAAGGGGTCAGTACAATAAATGCTCAGAGACAGACTCACTTGAAGTAGAGAAGCATGTCTGAGGGATAATCTGTGAAGTTCTGGGTGAGGTTTCCATTGAGCAGGTTGTACATGCAAGTCAGCTGGAGAAAATTATAGTGCAAAGACACTAAATGTATAAGTAAGGAGTCCTTGACACATCATCGTCATTCAGTTATTACATTTACTCTGGTATTATTTATTCAACTTATCCTACTTATCAGCTTCACATAAATGGCCATATTAATCTAATTAAGTTTAGTTTTAGGTAGATTTCATTTAAATATACCTGTGTTTCCTTCAGCACCACCTTGGTCCTGCGTCTCCTTGGCCTGCTGGCACGAATGAAACTCCCGATCCTCTTTTTTGACATTTTCCGGACTGATGTGCAAGTGAAGCCTTGCAGCACAGAAGGAGAAAGCCTTTGGGGGGATAAGGAAAAGCCACAAAGAAATTTAATAGGCTGTCAAAAAACATATAAAGTTAAAGAATAATAAAAAAAAATAGTTATGGGCTTTTTTCACTTACTCCTCGATGTCAAAGTCTGTGTCAGTCAGTTTCTCAAAAAACATGGTGGCCTAGAAGAACAGACAAAACAATATAAGCTACGACTAAATTTCGGTGTGACTGATGGTGTAAGTGTTGAAATTTCAAAACAGGCCAGACTGAGAACCTTAGGTAAAAACAGACAACCTTGAGAACAGTTCCTGTTGGCTGTGTGTGTTTTGAATAATATTGACATCATATTGACCTTAACATAAAGGTACAATAAATATGCTAACACTGAATGTCATTTCTGGCACTGTCTGTGACTTGACTTCAAAAATTCTCAAATAACTATTCTATGTGTTTAGCCACATACTAACCTGATCTCCTGTGAATTTCTTTTTATCAATCACAGTGAAGTCCACAGTGTCAGTCTCAGTGAATACCAGTCGGGATGGTGGGATCTCTGTTGCAATAGCATCAGGGACATTCAGAACCACTGCAGCTGGACTTGAGCTCACAGAAATAATCTATCAAGGAATGAAAGAGAGTTTAAATCAAGATAAGAAGTCATCTTTACATATCTGTGGAAGTGAATACATAGAAAATGTGTATTCTATTCTGTAAAGTTCTAACAATGTATGTAATATAAGTCGTCGCAATGTAGTGCCAACTGAAAAACTCTAAATAAATAAATAGGGACTAAATCATGTATTCTTTAAAGTATCTTTAACTCCAAAAAACAAACAAAACATAAGTTAATTTAAATCTGCAAAGTTTAACTGCTGAAATACAATTTTAGTATCCCTAATATACTTTGTCCTTTTTCCTAGCTTTAACTGATGATTGTGTCTTTTTTAGTACAATATTAAAATTACACATTTACAGAGAATAGTGCAATTCACCCTGAAAGGCATGTGTAGAGCTTGGTGGTAGCAGCATAAACAGGATTTTAAGAAGTGAAGATTACACCCCTGTTTACTTGTATGTACTCTGCATAATAATACAGTACACAAGGTATGCTAGTATGTCTTTTCATTTTAATCTTTGATCAGCAATATCCCCTGGTGACACAGGTTTAAATGCTAATATCATGTTGTTCTGTTTGTTGTTGTTTATCCATAATACCCCAAGACAGATGTTATTTAATAACACCTCACAATGTCCCTAAAGATGTTGACTAGACAATTGTGGCTGTAATGTTGTGGTAGAATCAGAAGTTAATTTTGTACCTTATTGACAAAGGTTTGTTGGACGACGGTTGGGGCTTGCAGCATGTTGGAAACAAAGGTGCTGCTCTGGGAGGCGCAGAGGAGCGCAGAAGTTGGCATTTGTTTTATTGTCTCTGAAGGAACTCCAGCAACAAGTGTGCCCACAGATTCCAGGGAGGATGCGCTGTTGATCTGTTTAGGACATTTGCATTCATCAAAAGTCTTATACAGTGTACTTCAACGATATTTATATTAAATAAAACTATACTCAATCAAATATAGAACACTGTTGGGAAGCGAAATGTTTATCATTAGATGATTATCAGCCATGTTAAGTGGACAGTAAAGCCTTTACCTGGAAGCCTGAGGCAATAATGATTTGGATGATGGTGTTGGCCTGCTCTGGGCTCCAGGTGCTGACTGAACCTAGTGTGGGCAAAGAAGAAACCAGCACAGATGGGGGAGCTGAAGTGATCTGGCTGCTGGTCAGACCAGCGCTGACACTGCCCAGGGTCACAAACGTCTCTGGTGTAATTGTCTTGATGTTGGATGCCAAAGCAGCAGATACCTATAAAATAAAATAGACCTTATTATAGAAAAAAAATCACCTATGGACATTATAGAAGAGATTCAGGTGCACAATAGTTTTTTTAAATTGTTTTTTTGTTTTTCTTTTTTTTTTGTACAACCACAAAACCTTCGTAGTTGTTTAATCTTTACCTCATTTTACCTATCTTTAACTAAATTTATTTGCATTTAGGGTCATGACAGAATGTATCAGATTCTACAATAAACTGGTTGAAAGATGGAAAAAAATCACATCTTATTCTTACTTACCTGTGTACTATTTACAGTCTCTACTAAGACACTGTAAAGCTGCCTCAGCAGACCATGTAATTCAAAACGTTTGGTTATCTAACATAACCTCAGTTCTTAGAATAATATGAGCGAGGTGTCTCGCTATGGGATGCAGCCTCCTGCAGCCCTGATAGAAGCATTTATCTCAATCCGCCAATCCTGATTGGCCGGTGAATGTGTTCATCCGCGCCGCACCCAGTAGTCCCATCTACTATATATAGTGTGCGCGGATAACATTCCCCTAATTCAATAAGCAAACCTCTTCTCACCGCCCAGCAAGAAGGGTCGTCTGGCGAGACACCTCGCTCATATTATTCTAAGAACTGAGGTTATGTTAGATAACCAAACGTTCTTCTTCATAATATTCACTCGGTGTCTCGCTATGGGATATGGTAGCTCCCGTATTGCCAGACAGCTTATCGAACCAGTACCAGCCAGTGGGGAGGGTCCATGGGTTCCAGTTAGGACTCCAGGACCGCGCTAGCCACGCACGGCCCTGACACGTCAAGCATGTAGAACCGGACAAAAGTCAGAGGCGAGGACCAACTCGCTGCTGAACAAATGTCCTGAACAGACACTCCCCTAAATAAAGCCCAGGACGCGGCCATCCCGCGGGTAGAGTGCGCACGCACACCCGCCGGCGGCTGCAGTCCCCTGCTCGTATACGCCAAAGCTATAGCCTCCACCACCCAGTGGGCGAGGCGCTGCTTTGTGACCGGCTGTCCCTTTCGGGGTTCAGCCCAGGAGACGAACAGCTGATCGCTCCTCCTGATGTTTTGCGTTCTGTCCATATAAGAGCGCACAGCTCGAACCGGACACAGCATGTGCGCTCGCTGCTCTCCAGGAGAAGCGGCGAACGCTGCGAGCTCAATCGGGGAACATGAGCCCACCACCTTAGGTACAAATACCGGGTTGGGCTTCAGAACCATACGTGTGTTCCCCGGGGCGAACTGAGCGCACGCTGGGCTCACAGAGAGCGCATGGATATCACTCACTCGCTTCGCAGAGGCGAGAGCCAGCAACAGCACCGTCTTAAGGGACAGGTGTTTGAGACTCGCTCCCAGCAATGGCTCAAATGGGGGGCCTTTAAGCCCCTCCAGAACCACCGCTAAATCCCACGGAGGTATTAGTGGTCTGGAGACAGGGAGAAGCCTACGCGCGCCTCTCATAAACCGGCACACCAAAGGGTGTTGGCCCGCTGTTTTGTCCCCAAATCCTATATGGCAAGCCGCTATAGCCGCCAGATAAACCTTAACCGTGGAAAAGGCTTTTCCTTTATCAATCAGGTCCTGCAAAAACGACAGTATCGCTGGCACAGAACACTGAAAAGGGATGTGGTCTCGTTCGAGACACCACCGCTCAAACACTCTCCACTTAGAGTCGTACAGAGACCTAGTGGATGGAGCTCTGGCGTTTTGTATAGTGTTAACCACACTCTGCGGAAGACCAGCAGTGGTCAGACTGAACCACTCACGGGCCAGGCCCACAGTTGCAGTCGCTCCGGGTGCGGGTGGAACACCGCCCCCCCCCCCTGCGAGAGCAAGTCCCTGCGCACCGGCAGCTGCCAAGGCTGGGCGCACAGCATCTGATGTATCTCCGCTAGCCAGTGCAGCGCTGGCCAGTGTGGAGCTATCAGGATCAGCCTGTGATTGTGTCCCCTCACCCTGGCGAGGGTGGGGGGTATCAGGGCCAGTGGAGGAAACGCGTAGCGCAGCTCGTGCGGCCAAGCGTGCGCTAGTGCGTCTACGCCCAGGGGAGCGTCCAGAGTGCGTAGAGAGAAGAACAGCTCGCACTGAGCGTTTTCTCTGGATGCGAACAGATCTACTCTGGCGCGGCTGTAGCGCGCCCATATCTGCTCCATGACCTGCGGGTGCAGCATCCATTCCCCGTACATCGGCGCGCCCCTGGACAGCAGGTCGGCACCTGCGTTCAGGGTCCCCGGGACGTGAGTCGCCCTCAGGGAAAGAAAGTGCAGACTGCTCCAGAGGATCAGTTTGCGTGCCAGAGTGTGCAACACACGAGAGCGTAACCCCCCTTGACGGTTTATATACGCTACTGTCGTCGTGTTGTCCGTCCTCACCAGGACGTGGCGGCCCGAGAGGAACGGAAGGAAGTGTTTCAGAGACAGAAACACAGCTGAGAGCTCGAGAACGTTTATATGAAGGCGTTGGAGAGCCTGGCTCCAGCGTCCTCTCACACCTCTGCCCTCGAAAATGCCACCCCAGCCGGATAGGCTGGCGTCTGTGGTGACCACCTTTCTGGACGAGACAGTGCCCATGGACACCCCCTGAGTCAGGAAAGATGGGGCCCGCCAGTGGCGCAGAGCCGTCACGCAGTCTGCTGTGACCGTTATCCACCGTGCGCCATGACGCACGGGATCCAGCCTGAGCGAAGCGACCCAGCGCTGAAATTCCCGCATGTGAAGACGACCGAGGCGGGTCACGAGGATGGCTGAAGCCATCAGACCCAGCAGCCGGAGACACAGTCTGAACTGGACAGACCTGCGTCGACGGAAGCGCGCGAGGCACGCTTTGAAAGCTTTCACTCTCTCCTCCGAGAGGCGAGCAGTGAATGGCACGGAGCGCAGGGATAATCCTAGAAAGCATATCTCCTGCGTCGGAGAGAGTTGGCTCTTCTCCATATTTATCACAAACCCCAAATTTATTAGGTGTTCCGTGACAATGCGTGTGTGAACCCTGGCCTCCTGTTCTGACTGCGCCAGCAGGAGCCAGTCGTCCAAATATGTGGCCAGCCGTATGCCCCGGCGTCTGAGCGGGGCCACGGCGGCCTCTGTGCACCGTATGAAAACCCTCGGGCTGAGAGACAGGCCGAATGGGAGCACACGATATTCGTAGCACACCCCCCGAAAGGCGAATCGGAGATATCGTCTGTGAGGGGGGTAAATGGGAATGTGGAAATACGCGTCTTTCAGATCCACGGACGAAAACCAATCGTTCGGTCTTACTAGACGCAACAGTGCCGCATGTGTCAGCATCCTGAATTTGTATTTCCGCAGAAACTTGTTCAGGGCCCGCAGGTCCAGAATAGGGCGGATTCCTCTTCCCCCCCGTTTGGGAACGAGGAAATATCTGGAGTAAAAACCTGACAGACTCTGTTCGGGAGATACGACAGAAATGGCTCTTTTTTCTAACAGAGAGAGGATTTCCTCCTGTAAGATTCGAGCTAATTCTCCCTGTGCTCGTGACTGTATTACGCCGGAGAAACGGGGAGGGGCAGCGGCGAATTGGAGCCGGTATCCCCGAGAAATCGTGCGTAACACCCACGGTGAAGCTGCGGTTGCTTTCCAATTCTCCCACTTGAGAGAAAGAGGAGAAGCGCATTGCAGCCCCTGCTCCATCACGGGAGGTCCCGACAGCGGTGCTGTGGCGTCCCCTTGCGGTAGAGCTGGGAAATAACCCCTGGGCGTCGCCGCAGGAGCGGCGAAGCCTGTTGCTCTGCTCCCCGGGGATGGAGATGCCCATCTCGGGGGCAGAGCCGCAGAGGGCTTGGTGGCCACACTGCTTATAGACAGGGTATTTTTGTTCATTTTGGCTTTTTTTGCTATCTGCACCCTCGGCTCGTGGCCTGGCTGTGACAGATTTCTTTTTATTTTCACACGTTTGGGGGACATGTGTGTATGTGTGTGCTTGCGGACATTTTGCTCGGGGCGCAGCAGCCTCCGAGGCGATGTCTCTCCTCCCGTGTACCGGCTCTGGGGTGGGCAGCGGCGGCGTGGGACGCACACAAAAAAGCCAGAACGGTGGGTCTGCATAACGGGGAACAGCAGGACGCTCCACCCGAAGAGAGGAAGGCTGTCCAGCCGCTCTCTTCTTCTTCCTCGCCTGGGTGACTGAGGCCGCGGCGGCCGGTGGCGGCGGCGGGACTGCGGTCGAGGCAGGAGATTTTCTGTGCCAGCCGGCTCCGGGCTCTCTCCTCGGAGGGAGGGGCGGGCCGAGCTGCTGCAGCCGCTTCGGCATCTTGAAATGCGGCGGCTGAGAGGCAGCTTGAGCAAACGATTTGCGCTGCACTGGAGGTGATGGTGTGGGTGCTTTACGAGGGAGACAAAGTTTCAGGGCTTCGTTGTCCTTCTTCTTTGCCTCACATCGCTGCTGCATCGTGGCCAATGCAGAGCCGAAGACACCCTCCGGGACAATTGGCATATCTAGTATGTCATCCCGCTCCCTGTCAGTCAAGTTAGCGAGGCTGAGCCATCTCGCTCGCTCCTGAATGACGAGGGTCGCCATCACCCTGCCCGTGGCCTGGACTGAGACGCGCTGTATGCGGAGGGACAAGTCGGCGATGACTGCCATTTCCTCCCACGCGTCGGGGTCCTGCTCGTCAGCGGATGCCCCAAACAGCTCTGCCTGATAGGCAGTGAGGATGGAGAGAGCGCTGAGAGCTCTGGCCGAAAGGGCGGCTGCCTTATACGCCCTCTCGGCCAGTGCAGACTGGAACCGCTCGGGCTTGGTTGGCAGCGTCGGACGCCTGGAGGAGGCTGCAGATAGCTGGCTCGTGCTGCCCGGGCAGAGATGCGCAGCTACGGAGGCTTCCACCGGAGGCATCAAGAGGAGACCCTGGGCTTCCATCGCCTCGCAGTCGAGGGATGCTGCGCCCGGGATGGGGCTCCTGTTGCTGTACGGGCAGTAATTCCAAGTTTTGGACAGCTCGGCCAGCAACTCGGGGAAGACGGGAAGAAGCTGTTTTACCGCACTACGAGCCAGGGGGAGCCGCTTGCCTTCATAGCGGGACCCGGTGGGCTCCGCTACTGCAGCCGGCCAGGGGACCTCCAGCTTCTCTGCCGCACGTTTGCACGTGCTGAGCAGGTCCACATGGAGGGGGGGAGCTGGAGAGCTCACCCCGCCTTCCTCCCTGTTGGTAGACTCGGGCAGCTTCGGCTTTACAGCCAGGGCTGGAGCCACGGAGGTGTCGCCTTCCTCCTCGTCCTCTGATATGAGGAACGAGGCGTCATCGTCATCCTCTGTGAGGCCAATTTCCAGCACGTCTTCCTCGGACAACGGGGGAGCTCGGAGCTGCTCGCACTGGGGGGCCCAGTCGTAGCCAGTCTCCGGAACTTCCCCGGCCTTGACCTCGTCTTCCTCCGCGGCTGCGCCTAGGTCAGCGGCGGGGAGAGACGGGTCACGGTCCGCGTCGGGAAACGGGGGAGCTAGGAGCTGCTCGCACTGGGCGGCCCAGTCGTAGCCAGTCTCCGGAACTTCCCCGGCCATGACCTCGTCTTCCTCCGCGGCTGCGCCTAGGTCAGCGGCGGGGAGAAACGGGTCACGGTCTGCGAGGCTAGCTTGGCGGGCTAGCCTGCGTCTGAGGCTCTTGACTGTGAACACTTTGCAGTGTCCACAGGACCCGGGAATTTCGAGGGCTAACCTGGCGTGGTCAACCCCCAGGCAGGTACTGCACACCGGGTGGGTGTCCCTCCCTGAAATTTTGTTCCCGCAGCAACAGAGCCGAGAGTCTCCTCTGGTGTGAGGATTTTTAGTGGTCTCCATTTCGCCAACAAGCTGGAGCGCTAGTGGAGAAAAGGGTCGTGGCTAGCTGGTGTGCTAGCGTGGGGTCGAGGGGGTAGCTGGTGTGCTAACTTAGCTCGACCAACTCGAGCGTCCGTGGAGGGGAGCCGAGAGGAATTCCGCCGTGGAGGGGTCGGAAAAGAATACTTACCGGTCCGGTCTGGTATGAACGGACAAGGCAGAAGCCAGAGCACAACACTAGCGTCCGGTGACGGAAGCTAGCAAGATCCGTCTGGTGGACAGTTAAGCTAGCGAAAAGCTCTGACGTGAGATAAGTTCTCAGGTGAGAAGAGGTTTTGAATTAGGGGAATGTTATCCGCGCACACTATATATAGTAGATGGGACTACTGGGTGCGGCGCGGATGAACACATTCACCGGCCAATCAGGATTGGCGGATTGAGATAAATGCTTCTATCAGGGCTGCAGGAGGCTGCATCCCATAGCGAGACACCGAGTGAATATTATGAAGAAGAACTGAACACTTCACAGAGCCCCAGAACTTGAACCCAGCCTGTCACAAAATTCACTGAAACAGTCTACAGCAAATAACAGTAACTTTAATGCCATGACTGAAAGGATTAAGAATATGCAACAAAAATGATCTTTTTAACTATATAAAAACCCACAGTTAAAAGGTCAGTGAAGAGTGCATTTTTGTTTTTGTGTTTTCATCCATAAAAAAGCGATAAAAACGTTTTTCTGTAACAGCATCTGGAGCTCGTACCTCAGGGTCTGCTGTTCCATTGCAAAATTTCTTTAGCTCTTTCAAGATGAGGATGGTGTCATTTTCATTCACAGAAGAATATGCCACACTTGGGACCTCAGAAGAGCAAAGGAACGAGCCTGGAAGCCTAGATGAGAACAAATTCATATAACACTGAAATACCAGCAGAAATGGAACAGCAGAAATCTTTATGAACAGCATGATGAACATTTACCAACTAAATTATATATATATATATATGGCACAATTACATATATTTTTTGTCAATATACTCACTTCAAAGGGCTGAAGCTTGGGTTGATTTGGAAAAGTTGTGAGATGTAATAGTTGGTTACATTTTCTGGGATTGCTGTGTTGTTAAAGAGCTCCATGTTTGCTTGGTCCACCAAGAACACATTCATCTTAAAAAGTAAAGAAAGAAATTATGGCTAGTCTATACTATAAAACTTCCACATTTTGTTCAAGTTCAAGAAGTGAAATCAGGACATACTTCACTGGTGGAGACGAAGGAGGTGAAATCATCCAGAGTGACAAAGGTTACAAAGCTACCGATGTAATTGACAAACCAGGCAGTAGAATTGAGTTCTGCATCACTGGCATTGTAGCATCTGGTTCCAGAGCCTGTGGACACGGAAAAGACAGAACTTTGTAAACAAATGAACTAATGTAATAATAATCAGGAGTCTACAGCCACTCCCACAGTCCTGCACAGTGGTGCTTTCAGCCAACCGCTAACAGGTTTACAATCACAATACTAACTAGTGTTTAACAATATACTGTATATATAGTATCCATGTCACTTAATCATAAAAGCATGCATTTACTAATGCAGGTGTAACCCAGGTGACTATGATAATAAACTAATATAAGTCTAGTTCAATACTAAATGTAAGCAAATAAAATAACAACTGTGTTTAAGGTAATAAGAAGACTTAAAAATAGTGAAACTGTCTTTTTTATCATTATTTTTGTGTGTATTGCTCCTTTAACAAGTGCCCCGGTAACAGCCAATAAGGTAACTCCAGCACCGCTTGTTGGAGAGAGAGAGAGAGAGAGAATAATTAAAGCAAAAGCTGAATGTTAGAGACCGTAGACGGAAAAAAAAAGTCAAAACCGAGAGAGAAAGACGTAGTAAATCAGAGTAAAAGAAGGTGTTTTGAGTTTTATATCTCGTCTTCCTACAATTTTTGGGAAGATATTTCACCTGCTGTCTGCGCTGGATTTTGCTTTATTTGAGTATTACCTCAGGATTTGGTGAGTCAAAAAGCTATTTTTTTTAGCGTGTGTATTAGCAGGTTATTCCTTTGTTGTATAAGCTCAATGTGAAGACGATATTACTAGCAGCTAAGCTAATGCAGTCTGAACTGGCTTTAAGCTGTGTATTTTTTGTGTTTTTAATGGTAAAATGTGTAGCTAAAAGCTAAAAGGGAGCATGAACATGGTCAAGTTGCTCGTAGCGAGCGTAGGAGTAAAAGCGAGGGCCGAGCAGCCATTTCAGGTCGCGGTTTGGATTTAGATCCATGTATTTCAGTGCTAGGATTTTATTTTCATTTATTCTTCTGATATATGTGTGAAGCTAAAATGCCTGTTGTGTGTTGCCCTGTTGTATGGCAGGCCAGGTTTTTTAGTTGGGATCGCTGGGGTGTGAAAACACCTGGGGCCTCATGTATACTGTATACTGTATACTGTACGAATACTTGCGTGGATTTCCACGTGAAAAACCCAGAAACTGTCGTACACACAAAAAAATTCAGATGTATCAAAGTGAACTGAACACATTTGGGCATGTGGCATTAAAATATCATGTTTTTGTTTTTCTATCTTTTGTGCTGGTGAAATTAGAGCTGCAGAGCTTTCTAACAAGCCCCTGATTGTCTCTCTGTGTTCAGTATTCCTGTCAGTAAAAGCGGGCGTAAAATGTCAGCCGCGGTGCCACACCTGTCCACACCTGTGTGTGTGCACTGCTCGGATCCCACAGCATTTACAGCCTCACACACACGCTCCCACTCACGTCTTTTTTTTGGTCATATTTATCCCTGTTGACAGGGAACCAAACAGAATCTCCACTTCATTCACTAAAATCTTTAGCTCAGACTCTGTGAAATTCATTTTCTTTCCTTTGTTTCGTCGCGTTATCTGATCGGACAAAGAGGTGAATCTCAGGTCCAGGGCCTATTTAAATAGATTTGCATATGTAAATGGCGCGTGGACAGTGAGGAGTTGCATGTGTGCTGAATTCCTTGTTGATTGGGATGTACAAAAGAAACGTGCTTGGATCCATGCGTACGCACACTTTGATACATCTGAATTTTTTTGTGCGTACGACAGTTTCCGGGTTTTGGCATACGCCAAGTTTCAGTAGGAAATCCACGCAAGTATTCGTACATGAGGACCCTTGTGATCTTATATGTATTATTCTGTGAAATCTGACAGTTGAGTTGGTTTGGATTTTTTATTGAACTGCGTTTCTTTATGTATTCACTTTTCCCTTATTGTGTGCCAAATTGGTATTACGTGAATGGGTTGTGTAAAGTGAGTAAGGTTGAGCTGGTTAAGCAAACTAAAGAAAAAGTAGAAAAATAGAACTAAACTCAAAAATAGGGCTAACTGAGATCAAACTCAAATGAAGATACCAGAGACTAAACAACCGACATAAGAAACATGTACAAAAACCTCAACTTAAATAGGTTGTATTGAATCCAAACGAGATAAATAGGAGTTAATAACTTTATTTACCTGAAATCTTGGGTTCATTTTGGTCGAAGGGACTGTTTTCCTTTGTGTGTGTGTTTGCGCATGTACAAATGTTTGGTACCACCATATAATTATTAAGTTAAGTTAAGTTAAGTTAAACTAAGTTTCCATTCAGTATATATAAACAGGCCGGCAATTACTACTTATTCACTGGTCTGTGGTCTGTTATTCCTGAGCACTAGTATCAATGCATCTTACCAGTTCCCAAGTAGGTCTTGATGGTGGTGTACACATCACCCTGCCCAAACTCAGAGCTGTTGTATGTGAAGTTATTCCCCATTACAGAGACCCTATTGAAAGAAAGATAAATTATCCACCAATGACAGTCCTGTTGTCATTTAGCTTTCTGACACTATGAAATAGGGACTTACAGTTTCTGGAAGGCGAGACATGAAGCATTTTGCACTTCGTTGGAGCTCATGAGACTCTTGCTGAGGAATCTGAGATAATTCCTCAATCGTAGGTCAAACCAGGAATTAACCTCAGGTTTGCTATTGCTGCTCAGTGCGAGAGGCCAAACACAAGGGAGGGTCACTTTCTTTATATCATCTGGAACATCCTCCTAATGTGACATGGGTGAAAAATCTGTCATTTTAGACTGTGCATCAAATCATGTCAACATATACTGTACATATATGGCAACATTCAGAAAGCATACTGTTTCTAGGAAGACAGGCGTGTTGTTGTAGTTGTTGAAGATGACACAGAGGTCAGAACTATTGCCAATCACATTGGGTTGACTGAGGAACTGACGCAACTCTGAGGTGCTGATGGTACTTAAGAGCTGAAAGATAAAAATAGTAAAAATGACAGTATACAGAAAAATATCTTGACTTTACTGCTGGAACAGCCCAACATCTATTGGCATTTGCACTATAGCTATTACCAGGTTGTAACTCTTCTCTCCTCAACCTCTTGTTTATTTCACCCGTTGCATCTGTATGGGAATTCTATTTTAAAAGGCTTAAGTTATTGTTATACATTACCTCTGACTCGCGTGTCTGTGGCAGAAGAGACATGAACATGGACAAATCTGGAAAGCCAAAGCTGAGGAAAGTGTTTCTCAGATAGATGTAGAAGCTTCCACCACCATAACATCTGAGGGGTGTTGGACCTGTTTCAAACACATGTCACTGTGAGCTCTTTTACAGAATAATCTCTATTATTATTATTATTATTATTATTATTATCATTATATAATTGTCAGAGAAATTAATATAAATACATACTGAAATACATCAATTTACAGCGAATTTCATTTTGCATAAATGTGTATTTCTTGCACGAACCTCGGAGGAAGAGGAGGGTGCTTTGGTAGATCTCCCTTTGGGTGTTGTTGCTGAGTGTTAAGTGTAGTGTGTCCAGCAAAGTAATTCTAAAAATTTCAGATAAATATTAGTCTGATGAAATTCAAAACTGAATATCATTGCAACGATCATGACCACCATTAGAGAAGTTCCTACATCTCTTGGCTGCTGTTACAACTCCTGTTCTTCCCAATGTCAAGTAAAGGCGTCACCATGCTGGGAGAGAGGTTAACCAGAAGAGGGCTCAATCGAACTCTGAGCCACAGCTGGAACTCTGTGTCATTGATAGATCGAGAGGACAGATTCCCTCTGTCAAATACTGCCTGGAGGAGGCCAGATTTCACCTCTTCTGTGTAGTTGGCTGGATGGTTCTGGAATTTTAATATATAGTATTAATAAGAGATTGAACTCCAAATCCAATGGTTTACGTGAAAGTAAAAATGTCATGTTATTGTTAATTATCATATTATATTGATTTTACCATTATTTGTCAGTTATCTCATTATATAAATTAAAATGCATTGCTTTAAGTCTCTGACAAGGTCAGCCAGTTCAGCAGGCCTCACTAGCTTACAAGCTAAAGATGAGAAATAAGAAGAAGACCATTCTTCTTACTTGCAGGTTAGTTTAAAGCTGTTTACATTGACATGGCAGCTGGTTACCTAACTTGCTAACTTAAGTTAACCAGAAAAAAACAGTTAGCAAGTGCACTTTTTCCTGATGGGTTTGCGAGCTTGTACGAGAAGATGTTTCAATCTAGAAGGCTAATTTACAGGTAATGTTCTACGCACAGTACTAGCAGTAATGTGTGTTACATATGATTATGTGAAAATATAATACAGTTTGATGAGTTGGACAAAATAATAAGCTGTCAGGTGAACATAATACAAGGTAACAATACTATCAAGTAAAACATCTTAAATAACAACTGACGCCTATTTTAAAACAGTTTATTATAACGTGATGAAATAGAAGATGACCATTTTAACTTTAAACTAAAAAAAATAGATTTAAAACTGAATTGTTGAATTAGACTGCATTGATTTTCACTAGATGTACACAATGAGCAATAGTAAGTATGATATCACACAAAATGAGGGCAACAACCAAAGTTAAGTATAAATGAGCAAATTGCAGATGTTTACCAGAATGGCTGGTGAGACTATGTCGAAGAAAGCACCAAAGTCAACAGGGTTGATGACTGTCATTATTTTTGTTGCATCTTGCTTCCTTCTTAGCTGTGATGGGGTTCCTGCAAGCTCGGCCAGCTGACTGAAAGTGAGAAGATCTGCAACCTCCACCTTAAAGTGGCAAACAATATTCCAGTATGTAAACACACAAACAGCGGAATCTATAATGGCATGTGTACGCTTAGGTGAAACACTGGACCTCCCATAATTTCCAATAATTAGATGGAATGAAATGGAATAAATTTAAACACACTCCAATATGTTGGGCACTAAGCGTACAACGTTCATATATGTACTATATATACGTATTATATTATATATACCTAATCATGAAATAATGTGTGATATAGCAGCAGAATATACATCTTGGTGCTTAGAGAGGATGTTAGAAAGAGAAATGGTAAAACTTGCGCAATTTTTTTACAGTTAGTAGCCTATTATATTATTGTTATTATCTCAGTAGCACATCGTAACAATGATAACACATATGCATGTTACCATATAAAACTGACTATTGGGGCAACACTTACTCCAGTGAAATTGTTATTCACGGTCAGAAAATCTGTGTAGGAGGCATGCACACAGAACCGACCAAAGTTGTCTTTAAGCCAGCGTCTGTCATCATTTACAGAGTCAATACAGGAGAGACCTAGGAATGAAAAGATTGAATCTTTCAAATGTAAATTTCATACCAAACAGTAATTTATACTAGGGGTTGTACAGACTAGTCGACTAGTCGACTTTACTACGCCACATCAATGACGTCACTGGCGACTAGTCGACGTCGACTCGACTTTCATCATATTACAGTCGACTTATAAAAATCTGAAGTCGTGCAACCCCTAATTTATACACACTTACAGTACAGAAGCACAAGCAAATGTAATGTTATGTTATTATGCTATCTAAGTTACCTGTGGAAGAGTGTCTCCTAAGATAGTCCATTATAAAGGTGAAAACCTGTTTGGTCTGCCTCACAGAGAGTTGCGGGAAAACATTGTCGCACCCCTTGACACTGCAAAGACAATAAAAATTCCACCAAAACGTGTAAGACAATGTTTCCATTCTCTGTTTCCATTCCCTTTAAACGTGGTTAAAATTAATACGATAACTCACATTTCTTGATAGGATACACAGCTGATATTTCCTGGAATAATTCCAAATGTGTGTGACTCAATGCTTGGAAGGAACAGAGGTAGGTAGACTTGGAACCACAACTTAACTCCCTCAGCATTTAGCATGGATAGTTTTGGTCCAAGTGTCATTAGTGTCAAATTTAGGATGGTGTCACGTACTCTTGGTTCAATGGTTGTCAGGTTTTGCTAGAAAACAAAAATTAAGAAAATTGTTTGTTTTCACTTTTAAAAACTTGAAAAAAATGAAAAGTGTAAATGTGACTTGAGATACACACCTCTGCAGCACCACTAACAAATCTGTCAAAGAAAGCATCAAGGTCTTCCACACTGGATGATGCAGTATGTTCAGTAAACAGAAGTCTCACGAGGGTTTCATTTGACAAGTTGTTTGGTTCAAGAAGTAATTCAGCTTTTTGGCTTGAAGAAAGAGAATCTAGTACTGTCACCTAAGAGAGGGATGTAAGACAAAAACATATTCAACATATACTATTCAGTTCAGCAAAGTCACCATAAGGTGGTGGACAACTACTAATCATACCCTCTCTCTTATTCTTTGTAACACAAAGAACCCAAACAGAGCTCTCTTTTAGGCTGTGCATACTTGATAATACATTCTTACAGATCCACACATGTACATTTGCAAATGAATTCTATAACTGAAGTTTTCCATTTGTGGATTCTTGTTTGTGTTTCCAACACATTTGAATTGTGAAGATCAGCTAAATTAGACTTATACTGTTTTTTAAAAAAGAATGTATGACTTACCCCAGAGATGTTGAAGAATTTGAGGTCAGAGTATGCCGTGAATTGGGAAAATGGGCCAAAGTTTACGTTAAGCCACTCTGCATCAGTCTGAATTTCCTGCTTGCAGGCTAAAAGGCACATAGATGGATGTTAGCGTATGTACCAATTAGCAAGCATTGATTTTCATTGATACATGTGAAACAAAACAAGTGACAGTTTTTTATACGTAGAATTTCAGCATATTCTTTGACAATTTCAAGTCCATGGGCGAGTCCCCACAAGCAACCACGTGGTGGAGCTCACTGCTTCAGCCCTACCTGGCTGGTTGATGACACTGGCAGATTTTTTCAGGTAGCCCAGCAGAACCTCTGCGATTCCTTGTCGTCTATGCGATTTCATTGCAGGGAATGCTTTGGACATTCCACTCACACTGCAAAGAACAGCCCCTTGTTAGCATTTTGTACTTTGGTTCAATGGGCACTTGCCTGTTCATAAAATGCTACTCACACCACGTGGTAGTTTGTGCAGTTAATATTTGAGGTTGCATTCTTGAGCATCATTGGATTGAAACTTGGGAGGACAGGAACCAGTTTCAGATGGAACCAAGCAAACCAGTCGACACGTGAGAAGCGTGGGAAATGTGGACTGACGATGCTGAAGGTCCTATTCATTACGCGATCTCTCACAACAGGTTGGAAATCCGGGACCTGTCAAATTACGTCATGAGAGGATTTAAACACAACACAGTTTACATGTCGCAAGGCTATCATACAATAAGCTAGAAAGGATGTAACAAAATGTTTGATATGAATGCGTCCACTACAACTGACGTAGAGGTTTAGATTCATATCTGAGTACTGCATGGGCTCGCTTGAAAGCCCCAAATTATCCTCCTTCCCATGATGCCAAGAGTAGCCTACCCTTCCGTTTGTTGT